>MDKI01085990.1:0-18158 GCA_005239505.1 Nicotiana paniculata | reverse complement strand
TGTCTGAATAATGTGATTAAGTTGGACATGGCTAAGGGATACAATAGAATGTCATGAAAATGTCACAGGAATACTTGGAACATTTTGCTTTTCCTAATTATGGATTGACATGATTTTAAGACTTGTTTCATGAGCATGTATCATGGCTCGGAATTCCCAACCTCGGGATCATAATGGCGCCCTAACATCCACTTGCTAGGAAAATCAACGTGAATAAGTTAATTAACCAATTTTTAACATTTAAAACAAAGCAATGATATTTAACAAGAAATGATTTCCGAATTTAACACAATGTGAATATAAGCAACGTGATACTAACTACTCCTAGAAATCCGAAGTCACAAGTACATGAGTTACTAGAATACTACATATATGGTCTGAAGCAAATACAACTACTTCAAGCTAGATAAACAGTAAACATAAAAAAATGGAAGGGGACATAAAGGTCTGCGAACGCCAGCAGATCTACCAAGTCTCATAAGTGAAAGCGATCTGAGCCGACGCACCGCTGGGACCAATACAAGTATCTGACAAGAAGTGCAGATGTGTAGTATGAGTGCAACCGACCCAATGTACTCGTATGTGTTGAGCCTAACCTCGACGAGGTTGTGACGAGGCTTTGACAAGACACCCACGTAAAAAAACATGTTTAAGTATATATAAAGCAATAACATAACAAGAAGAACGATGACATATTAACTGGGAGGGGACATGCGAAAAGGGAGATATAATAGAAGCTACGAGTATGGAATCATTAAATAACATTATCCGAAATAAACAATAATGTAACAAAGTAAATCACCAAAACCTGAAACCTATAACGACCCGTCCGGTTGTTTCGAGAGTTCTAGGCCTTGTTCCCCCATTATTTGCTCCCTTTGTGTTCTGCAACTGTTATATGACTTATCGGGTTAGTTGATTTGGGTCCGGAGTGAATTAAGAGTGAATTGAGACACTTAGTCTCTTAATTGAAAGCTTAAGTTGGAAAAATAAACCGGATATCGACTTATGTGTAAATGACCTTGGATTTAAACTTTGATGGGTCTGTTAGATTCGTTAGGTGATTTTGGACTTAGGAGCACGTCTGAATCGTGATTTGGAGGTCCGTAGTAGAATTAGGCATGAAATGGCGAAAGTTGAAATTTTGGAATGTTTTACCGGGAGTGGACTTTTTCATATCGAGGTCGGATTCAAATTCGAGAAATTGTAGTAGGTTTGTGCTGTCATTTATGACTTGTGTGCAAATTTGAGGTCAATCGGACGTGATTTGATAGGTTTCTTCGTTGTTTGTAGAATTTAGAAATTTCAAAGTTTATTAAGCTTGAATCCGTGTGATGTTCATTTTTTAATGTCGTTTAAGGTGATTTGAGGGTTCGACTAAGTTCGACTAGAGAGTAGTTGTCTATCAATATCGTGCCTCAGTCGAATGTGACGAGATTCTCCATTATACATAATGCTCCCTGCCATGCCTATTGCCTCTTGACTATCATAATGCATACATATAGGTGCCAATGGTTTGGGCCAAAATGGAATATCTTCCAAGAAATTTCAGATCCATTTAGCTTCTTCTTCGGCCTTGTCTAAAGTTATGAATTCAGATTCTATTGTAGAACGGGCGATGTACATTTTTTTGGATGATTTCCAAGACACAACTCCACCCCCAATTGTGAAAACATACCCACTCGTTGATTTAACTTCAGATGATCCGGTTATCAAATTTTCATCACTATATCCCTCGGTCATGGAGGGATATTTGTTTTAATGTAAAGCATAATCAACATTTATATCTACTATATCCTTAGTAGCATTTATATCTTCCATATCTTTGCTCATTATTAACATGTCATCAACATATAAACAAACAGTGCCTTCATGACCTGGAGTGTTTTTAATGTAAACGCATTTATCACACTCGTTGTTTTTAAATCCACTTGCCAACATTGTTTGGTCAAATTTGGCATGCCATTATTTAGGTGCTTGTTTAAGTACATAAAGTGACCAGTTTGCACAATTTATTTTCTTTAACCGGAACCACAAAACCCTCAAGTTCTTACATGTAAATCTTTCCTTAAATTCTCCATTTAAGAAAGCTGTTTTAACATCCATTTGAAGACCATACACAACCGCTTGTGCCGCTAACAGCCTAATAGATGTTATCCTCGTTACTGGCGAGTAAGTGTCAAAGTAATCAGGGCCTTCCTTTTGTCTAAAACCTTTTGTCGAGCCCCATTTTTCCTCGCGGAGTTCGGCTTTCAACATTTTGGGACAACTCCCTTTCTTTTGGGATGGGGTATGGGATTTGAAGAGTCGTCACCTAACAGATTAGGTGTGTTAGGCACCTAAAGCAAATAACTCATAAACTGGTTTACATCACCAGGGATTGGGTAAGGGCTCGAAATTACCTTGAGGGAAAGGTGTTAGGCACCCCTCGAGGTCCACAACGGTGGGTCCCGACCAAACTCAATTTAAGCGAATTAGACTTTAAAGGAAAATAAAATAGTTTAAACAAATAGAGATTAGCTTAAAATGGAAATTAGAGGGGTCCTAGATTTATTAGCCGACATGATCACTTCTATGCAATACTCGGTAACCTTCCTCAAATAGAGGTGCTACGCGTAGCGTCAACGCACAATCCATCATCTCCTTTACTACCCAATTACCCTCCCCTTTACATTATTACCTAAGTGTTCTAATAACATCCCGTATGTACCTTATGCGTGCATTACCCGTCCCTTACCCATGGCCCTAGAGGTGTTTAAGACCTCTATTTAAGGTGGTTCTAGACTTACCTATGTTGCTTAAAAGGAGAAAACTAAGAGGCACACAAAAATCAAGTAGGACTGTCACATAAGGAGCAATTAAGGGGGGCTCATATTTACCTCCACAAAAAGTCAGAAAAATGCAGTGCCACGACCCCAAATCCTAAACCGGTCGTGATGGTGCCTATCGTGGAACTAAGCTAGCCAACACTCAGATATTTACAGTTTTTCTCCAAAATCCCAACAATTTTCAACATTTCATATACGTGTATAGAATTACTGAATCCATTAGGCAAAATAAACAGTTAACAGTCTAAACCATCCCCAAAATCCGGAGTCAACATGTCATGAGCATCTAAGAAATATACCAAAAAGTGTACTATTATAACACCAAACCTCCGAACGAATAACAAGGTACAACATAAGACGGGAAAACAGAGATGTTGCGGACGCTGAACAACTACATCTATGTCCCGAACAGTGGCTCCACACGAAATAGATGGCTAACGCTCGGTATGAGCACCTATATCTGCACACAGGGGTGCAGGGAGTAATGTGAGTACGCCAACGCAGTAGTAATGAAAATAAATCATTTCTAAGCGACAAGAAACACATAAAAATCAAACCATCAGTTCACAATATGTACAACCTTTCTTCTCAACAATATATACATATATATGTATGAAATCAACTTGCCTTAAAAGCCAACTTCAGGAAAATCCTTTGAAAAATGTGTTTTCCAACAATTTCAGAAATAAAAATACTTGAAGAATTTAGTGTGAAATGAAATAAGTCATAAATGGCCCCTCGGGCAAAACCTGAATTATCAATCGCCCCTCAGACAGAACATCACTCAGCATACCTCACAGCCACTCAGTATCAGTCCCTTGGGAAACCTCACTATCACTCATGCCTCTGAGTCACTCGTCACTCGGCACTCAGCACTCGACACTCGCACTCAGAAGGTGCCTGTGCTCACTGGGGTGTGTAGACTCTGGAGGGACTCCTTCAGCCCAAGCGCTAATATCAAGCCACCTCGTGGCGTATCATATCCTCACAATCAGGCCCTCGGCCTCACTCAGTCTGAAACTCTCAAAAGCGCCTCGGACGTATCAGTATACTCGACCCAAAAGCATCACTTGATATCTCAAAACAGTGTAAATAAGCCTGAGTTTCGAAATCAGTTAAACATAACATGACTGAGTGCAAATCATAAATCAACAGTGAGGAAATAGTAGTAAAAAGCCCCCAAGGGGTCTAAACAAGTCGGCACGAGGCCCCAAACATGGCTTATAACCCAAATATATCAATACTTTTTAGAACACAATTTAACATAGGATTTAGAGTAAAAATACGCAACTCAATAGTTGTCGCGGAGAGGACCAAGTCCAATCCAAAAATCAAAGAACGCCACATACTCGTCATCCGACATGTGCGCCATTCTAAAAACAGTGAGAAATATGATGTCCGGGGTTTCATAACCTCATGACAGGATTTATAGCCATTACTTACCTCTACCGGGCCACAATACGAATCTGCATGCTCTTGCCTCTCAAATCGGCTCCCGATTGCTCTGAATCTAACCAAAACCAGATTAACATCATCAATATACGCTAAAGGAACAAAACTCAATCGAAAGCGATCAATTTTAAGCATAATTCCCGAAATTGGCCAAACCTGAGCCCCGGGCCCATGTCTCGAAATTCGATAAAAATTGCGTCACGAGAATCCTTATCTCTCCCCGAGTCTACACATATAAAATGCATCACAATCCGACCACAAACAACGCCTAAATTCCTTAATTTACAAGTCTCAATTTCTCAAGCCCTAAACCACCAATTTATGCCATTTAACCACAAATTCCAAGCCTAATCCATCAGAAAATAGCATAGAAACGGGTTTATAATCCGGGAAACTTACCTCCATTAAAGGTTCTCGAATTCCTCCTTCAATTTGCTCCAAAACTAGCTCAATCCCGCATGCAAAATGAAAGAAATGCCAAAATTTTGCGGAAGTACCTATTTATACTGTCTGCCAAGTTAATCCGCACCTGCGGACAATTCTTCGCACCTGCGGACCCGCACCTGCGCAGTTCCTTTAAAAGTCCAATTCTACTCGCACCTACGGCTTCGTAGGTGCGGCCGAAGCCTCGCACCTGCGATTTCTTCTAGTTTGACGTCTTTTTGCACCTGTGCAAGGGCCTTCGCACCTGCATCCTTCACACCTGCGGCTCCCATCCGCAGGTGCGGCCATACTAGTAAAAATAACAGCGGCATCTATTTTGTAGCAAATTCCTAAGTACAAACCTCCGCTAACCATCCGAAATCAATCCCGAGCCCCTCGGGGCTCCAACCAAACATACCAACACATCCCATAACATCATTCAAACTTAGTCGAGCCTTCAAAACACCAAAAACAATGCAAAAACACCAAAAATCAAATTCAAGCCTATGAACTTTGAAACTTCTAAATTTTGCCGATGATGCCGAGACAAACCAAAACACATCCGATTGTCCAGAAAATTTGCATATATCAAAAATGACATTACGAACCTGCTCCAACTTTCGGAATTCCATTCCGACCTTGATAACCTATTTTTCACTGCCGGCCAAAAATCACCAAAAACTATCTTTTGCCAATTCAAGCCTAATTCTACATCGGACATCAAAAATTCATTCCGAACACACTCCTAAGTCCCAAATCACCTAACAAAGCTATCCGAGCAATAAAATCCACATTCCGAGGTCGTTTACCAATAAGTCAACTCCCAGTTGACTTTTTCAACTAGTAAGATAATTTAAGAGACTAAGCGTCTCAGTTCTCACCTCGACCACTCTGAACCCGAACCAACCGACCGAACACAACATAAATAGGCTACGAAACATACGATAAAGCAGAAACGGGGGAAACATGGATATTACTCTCGGAACGACCGGCCGGGTCGTTACATCCTCCCCCACTTAAACATGTTCGTCCTCGAACGTGCCAAGAGTCTTTCTCCAACACCATAAAACCGCCGCGTAACATCACCATGCACATACCCAGTGGTGATACCACATCACTCTATCCCATATAGGTCCAATATAACAACATAGTTGAAATTTTGCAATCCAATCCTGACGCATGAACCTTAGAACCAAATTTCCACTTCTGAAATAATATACCAGATAAAAATTCCATAACTATAAACTGAATAAGTCTGAACATGCTGAATCAAGCCATATACGCACCCCAGATGAAATCATATAATAGACGGCATGACTCAAACACCCAGAGCGATAACTCTTAATCACAATAGCTGCTCAGAACAACCCAATGCGGTACATAACCTCTTATCAAGAAATGACTCGCTCTAACACATTATATTGTCGATGAGGAAAGAAACACGTAGACACTAACAACCATTCGTCTGATCAGTCAGACGTGAAGATCCCCATTCCCAAAATGGAATTATAGCAGATTTCTAAGCCGACTCCCGACATTTATCCTTCCAACTATGCTGTAGACAATTCTAAAAATATTCATTCTAGGTCCAATGACCTCTTCTCATCCATCACGACCACTCTGATGACATGACACATCGATAAAATTTGAAGCCAAAACCTGTGCAACTCGTGCACTTAATAG
Source organism: Nicotiana paniculata (assembly GCA_005239505.1). Classification (NCBI taxonomy): domain Eukaryota; kingdom Viridiplantae; phylum Streptophyta; class Magnoliopsida; order Solanales; family Solanaceae; genus Nicotiana; species Nicotiana paniculata. The sequence goes on along the minus strand of MDKI01085990.1, from coordinate 11,772 downwards.
CAACATCCCAATGTAATCAAACTATATAAAAGATTCACACGAGAGGACTGTCCTGCCATTAACAATTACCATCACAACATCATGCTAAAAGCCTGACACACATCGTAAAAATCTAAACACACGAATCCAATACCAAGGTCATACCCCTACATTACCCCGCTACACTGCGCGATCTCATCCAAATACTAGTCCACTTGAAATATCCCACGACACCTCCCCCAAAATCAATAATCATTCGAAATTCGGCATTAAGTACTCAAAAGGCATTGCCATAACCACGGGGAAACTGGACGATACCATGCAACACAAATCAGAAGGTACATAACCAACACGTCTCAATCCCGCAACACCCAATTACTTACCTTACTCAAATCTAGCTATAAAGCCCAATTAGAACCACACCATATGTGCATGTGACCAATAATCACCATTCCCCGCAACACCGAAGGGTAACTCATACATCACTCCAGAACACGAATAGACTTAATGATAATCGAATGGTACATTCCTCAACAATAGAATTCGGAGCCAACAATTCCAACCCAATGAAGAAAACACACACATATTGGCCTACCAATAACCCCGAATCAACTCTGGTCACCCACAATAGATAGATAACTTACCGAAAAGTTCACTATGACCGAATCATGGTACATACTGTTCATACTCAATTTTTCTTCAAATTATTTTCAAACTTGCATATAAGCTTTCAAAATCACTCTTTGTAATAGTAAGTGTTTTCTCCTATTTTTTCCTATTTTTATTAAATTATTTTCATGTTTATTTAATATTTCATATTTAAATAACTATTCATAAATTATGTTATAAATAATTTTAAAATACTTCCCTGCTCAGTATGTTATTTATAATCAATTTTTTTATCTAGTGAAACTCAATTATTTCACATATTAGCCAATTGGGTCTTATTTAATTTCAATTACAACAATTTTACAATCATGGCCCAATTGGACATTTTTGCACTATTTCAATTCGAAATTTATGCATTTTTTACACCTGATATTAGTTAATTACTGTGATTTTACCTATTTTAACTTAATTTCATTTTTAATTAATTATTGGCTATTTTAATTAATTAATTATCTATTTAAGGGGGTATTTGAAATCTAGCCACTCTTGACCTATTTCAATTTCAGTCCAATACCTAACCCCTTAACCAATTGAATCCCAACTCCCCTAATAAAATACCCAGCCCAACATTTAAATCTACCTAGCCCAGACCCAATTCCTACACGGCCCAACGCCTCAATCTATCTGAGTCATTGATCAAGATAGATCAATGGCCATGAATCAATTTTCCTAAAATAATTCTAACCAAACCCCCATCCCGTCTCTCATTCATTCGAGACCATCTCTCTCTTTATCTCTCTTTGTGACTCTCTAGTTCTCTCTAGAAGTCTCCTCAACTTCTCCCTCTCCGATGGGTTCCGCACCCTCTCCGCTTGGTTTCTCACCGGAAACATTGGGTCTTCATTGTTCGTGGTCATCCACACCACTTGTGCCAATGCAGTGATACCTTAGGGTCCTCAGATAAACCTAGAGCGGTTCACTCACCTCCTATGGGTCTCTTGCCATGTTCCAGCCACACCCCGGCTGTGTGAGTAAGTTTGCAGTACCCCTCGCCTAAATCGAGGTCGTTCACGAGGTTTTCCTCTCTCCTGGGTTCCACGAAACCCTAGTCCTCTGTATTTTTGGGTTTTCCTTAAGTTACATTTTATATTTACCATATTATATAGTTTCTTTATATTTTTCTCTGGACCCTGTTCTCAAACGGCTTTCTTTTGATTTCTAGCCATCTATGCTATGTTTAAGCGATTATCTTATGATTTTGTGTTATCTGAACTGTTATTGATGAAACCCTAGTGTTCTGGGTTGATCTTTACTATTTGACTATGTGTTCGTGCGTTCTTTGTGAATCTTTCTTCGATTCATTGTCATGCCCTCTAATTTCATTTGTTCTAACGAGTATCTCTTTGTGTTAATCAATAATTGCTATTTAAATGACTCCGACCCTTTACCTTACTGGCTCTTTACTTGTTGATTTATATTGATTCACTTGTGTAAAATTTCTCGCCTGTGATGTTTACCTTGAATGCATGATTTTGTCCAATTTTGTACAAATTTTGAATTCTTTCCATATTTATGTGATGCTTTCCTTAATTGTACTTGATTCCCTGTAATTGTGATTGCATCCGGGATTTTTTTAATCGATTTTCAAAACAATCACCCTACTTTACTTTATAAATATACCGTTAGTTCAACTTTTCTTAAGTATATACTATGTACTTGGCTCTTATTATGCACTATGTGATTTCCTTGTCCTAATTTGACAGAGTCAGCCCTATTGGATTGATTTCGTTTCCTTATTCTGCCTTGACTTTATCGTTTGAAACCAGACTCCTTAATTAAAGGAGTCTAGTTTGTCTTCATTGGTGTTAATTGATTTTATTTCCATGTTTGTGCACTCCTTACCCATGCACTACTCGTTTTCAAAACCTATATAAAGACCATGTCTTCTTTCTTTACAAAAAGACACAGACTGATTTTGAGAGAAAAAACACACATACATTGCTCTAAATTTTTCTGTGTTTTCATACCTCTTCTTGCTCTTTGCATCTATTATTTACTACTCAGTCGGCTGAAAGCCAAGACTGAGTAATCCCCACTGCTCTTGTGCTTCTTCATACTGCTTGCACACTATTTTTCTCTGCTTCTCTTTTTGCTCTGCATACTTTGTTGCTTTGCTATCTCTTACACTTTACTGTTCTCTTTCTATGACTGGTATGTTTTTTGGTTTAGCTTTATAACACCTATACACAATATCCTTCAATTCTTGTTAATCCTTATGTGTTTTATCCTATGGTTCTACTGTCTACCATTTAACTAGCTTAACCCCTGTCATGTCTTCCCCTTTTGTCAAGTCTAAATATGTATCTTGTTTCCCATATGCTCCCTGTAATTATGTAATTAGCATGCCCCCTTACTATTTTTCCCTTCCCTTGAGTGTGATATGTCTCCAACATGCTTATGTGTTCACAGGTTGATATTTCTTGCCTTGACTTGATTGTGGTTACTTGTTCTCACCTTCTGTTTAACTCTATATGCTGTAAATTTGCCTCTCCTGCTACTTGAATATTATGTTGTCCTAATAATTCATGCTACTGTGTGACAACTATTTGGTAATTATGGGATAGCTGTAATTCTGCTTCACTCTAATGTTTAATGTTATCTGTCCCCAATCCCTTACCCCCATATGTGTTTGCTCTTTCATGAGTCCTTTTGCCTATTGGTTACAATTGTACTGCTTCTCTTTAAAACTCGTTTACTACTGTTCTCAAAGTTATTTCTCAAAATGTTGTTGTTTTAACAACTACTCTTTTCAAACTCCAATTCTCTTTTAATACTCCAAGCACTTCCCACTACTCTTAGATTCTCGATTTTGCCTCTTCGTGTGAGCACTGCCTTGGAGACATCTGAGTAGCCATTGAACTCTGACACACAAGGCTGGCCTTCTACACTGCACTTACTCATCCCTGGCTAGGATACCTGGGTATGAGCACTGTCCAAGATCTTCTAAGGTCGTTAGAGACTATGACACACTTGGGTTGAAATGTCATGGCATATGGCAAAGGGATCTGGTACTTTGGGCCTACCGTTAGGCTCTCTATAGCAAAGCTTCTTGATTTGCTTTTATTCAGTTGTGTAATTCATTATTTTTGGCCTGTAATAATTTGTAAATGAATATTTGGGGTTGGATAGTAATTATGGGAGGGGATTATGCATGCTTAGATAGTTGTGGGTATAAATCATGACTATAGGATTTATTTACCTATGTGTGCAATAGTATCATGCTTAGGACATGCATTAGAAACCATGTTAGGTTGTTTACTTCAGCATCTCTGCTATTCTCATGTTTATTTTAGAAATCCTGCTCACAACTAATAACTATAATAGAATATGTCGTACTGATACTACATCTGCATTTGCATCTAGAAGTCATGCTTCAGGGCTCATAATCAATGTGTGCATAATCAGTATATATACGGACGCCTAGGCAAACCAAAATCAACTGTTTTATGTCTTGCCTGTATTAAAATGTGGTCTTTAAAACCAATCAGTCCTTTTCTGAAATCCTTTAGACTTTGTTGTTTGTTACCATCCGCAACTCATGCTTTGCCTATAAATTCATGAATTTTTAACCATTCACCCTTTTTCAAAATACATACAAATCACTTTGTTAAAGTCCCTGCTCTGCTTTCAGAATTACTGGTTTCTGAAATTATTCATTCACTTTTTTACTAAAATTCATTTAAACTGCTGACTTCTTCTTTGTTTTCGAACTACTGGATTTCCAAAATAAGTCACTCCTTTCTGCAAATCTCTCTGTTTGTTTTTAATCATGTTCTGTCTTCAAGCTACTCTATTTTATTCCTGCTTTATTACTGAGTTATTTTCAAAATATTCCCTTTGCTAAAAGCTCGTTGAAACTTGTTGTTTTAACACATAAATATCCTGTTTTATGTCCTGACCTTGAGACCCTTATTGTGTTTGAGACGTGCTATTTATGTGTTTATTTGTGGAGGGATATATGAGCCCCTAACTTCCTATGTGAATCCTTTATGTGCAAGTCCTAACTGTTTTCTACTTGTCGCCTGGAGTTTATCCTTTAAAACTTAAGGGTTCATCCTAGTACCCACCTTATAGGATTAGTAGTCCTAAACACCCTCCGAGACTTATAAAATGGGACGGATAATAGCACACAATAAGCTTTCATGACCAGCATGCGCTTCTAACCTCTACAGGGTGAGAAGGGTAGAATACAGATATGATGACCGGTGCGCTAATACCACCTGTAGCCCCTCTTCGAGGAGTGATTACCGGGTATGGCGTTGATGTGATCCGTATTACTTTAAACCTAGGACAATTCTTTTCAAATGTTTTTACTCTGATGTTTTCCCAAAAAACCTTTAAGGATTTTCATACTTGTTTGAAATCCCCTCTTATATGAACCTTACTTGCTATTTGTTTACCGTCCAAATTCACAATAATTCTTTGTTGGGACCCACGATTGTGGATCCTGAGGAATGCCTAACACCTTCCCCTTAAGATAAATTCAAGCCCATACCCAATCTTTGGTAATGAAAACTAGTTCATGAGTTATCTACTCTAGGTGCCCTGATGCACCACAAAATTGTTAGGTGGTGACTCTTCCTTAAACCTCTTCCTTTAAGGATTTGTCCAGAATGTCATAAACCCGATCTCTCCGCGCCTGACCTGTGCGAGGAAAAAGGGGGGCGCGACACATACTAACATCCGACTAGCTTTGCTCGCACCTTCACAGTTCACTACCACAAAATAACCTGTTTATGAGAACTCCCAGTCTCGAAGTCCGTGAAGCGCACGCATTACTGTATATGATCTCAATTACACCACTCGAATACATAACACATCCCAAATACTCACTCATTCCACGAGGGATACCCCTATAATTCTTCCGTGTCACCAAGAAACCTTGAATATCAACAACTGATTCAACAAGAGAGCATAGAAGTATCAATGAAGTACCCTTAACTCCACATATGACCTTTCTGAAATGTATACCCTCATCAAGCTACTCAATAGTGATATCATCTACCTAGTCGCCTGAAACTGCCGATGATGTCTAAAAAAATTTGTTTGACCTTCTTTCCAGAAATGAACCGTGAACTCACATATGCAAATCTCAACTCTACCCAACATACCGCATACGCCATGCCATCCTAGGGAAATTATGGGAACTTCATGATCCCTTCCGAGCCACAAGCAACTACATATCCAACTAGCCAAGAACTTCCATTGATCCCATTTAGAAGCAAAATCACTATACATCACTTGCACCTCACGCTAGTAAAAAAAATATGCATCTTTAACCGTGGTGGAAACTATCAGGAACTATCCGAAATCCCATTTGTTCAAAACTAAACCGTCAGAACTGAATCCTTCTAACTCAACCAAGCTACGCACGCCACCAAAAATCAAAGAGCATTGCTATGAAACACCTGTAAGAACTCATTACCTCATGAACACCCATAGAACTAACTGTATCCCTTACCATGCTGATCGACCTACTACCAAGTTGTCTTATTTACCCATGTTTCTTCTGACTTACCTTCAAATTGATACTTCTCCTTGCCTTAATACCACAATTCTCAACCCATACTCACTTCACGAGACCCAAGCATAACACCATACCGTCTAAGGCTCGTAAACCGCTGAATACTCTCTCGAATATCCCCAAAAGTACAACATTCAAAATACTTACCCTGAAGAGGCTTCCTGCGATCTAAAGTCATCACCTCTACCTTCTTGATACTGATATGTACAATCCATGATGATTTATAAATGCCATAAGTCTTGAACCTTCCAACGTAAATCTCAATTACAGTGAACAATTAGACATAATCGACCTGACCCGTTTGCACACTAACATACTAGGAAAGTATCCACTCTCCTGAAGACAAAAGCAAATTCATACACTGTACACACTACACCTTTTACAAATACAACTCTATTACTCAATAGAATCCATTTACCTATAGAGTACATTACAACCTATATCGAAGAAATTTCCATTACTCGCGTCATTCCCAGACCCCACATCTGCAGGTGATAACTGATTCACCAATATACCTCGAATCAAACCAATACAACACATAATTATGTAATCAACTTATCATTAGCCGACTCCGCCACTTGGCTCAAAGCCAATGCTTAAAGAAACTAATAACTCACAGCGCCCATAATAACATAGCCCGTCTAACAGCTCAAGTCCAGGACTAACACTGGAGCGTTGGTCAAAGAAATCTTGAGGTTCTTGAAGCTCTACCCACACACGTCTGACCACATGGATACCCTCACTGGACACCATGTGTCCCAAGAATTCTACCTAACATAGCAAAAATTCACACTCATAGAACTTTCCATTGAGCCTTTCCTTCCCGAATCCTTATAATGCCATCCTCAAATACTAAGTATGCTACTCCTGGCTACGCGTATATGCCAGGACGCCATCAACGAAAACAAGAGTGATAATACGGTTGGAATACACCGTTAATCAAATACATGAACGTTATTGGGGCAATGATCAGCCTAAAAGACATCACTGGGAACTCATAACCCAACAGAAAGATCCGCTTCACTCCACAACTAAAAAACATGAGAGGTCTTCCAATACACTCACAACTCGATGCCATATACCAAACCGTGATAGAAATCAAACACTCAATATTTCTTGACACATTTCTAGCTAACCATTTTTGTCACAATCAAACAATCAGAACACCATTAACCATCAAATCACACTCACCACGTAGCCATTTAGTCACCAATTCTCATCAATAAGAACATAAACAAACATATAAGTCCCCAAATGCACGACTCACACAATCGAAATCTTAGAACTCAAGCCACAGAATGAATCCAGCCTTATGTCTTCCAGACTGGCCTATTACTAATATGCCAAAATCACATCTCATCCATGGAAGTCACAAGCCGTCGATGCACAACTGATACCAAGCGCTCTAGGGCGCGTTCGAATACATGGAAGGAATTCAAGAGTTATGGTCTTGGCTGAACAAAATTGATTCACACGACAAAAATTCAAGAATGTGAGATTTTCCTAAAGGTTCTACAACCTCTCCAAGATCAGTACATGCTTCTTCGTACCGATCCACAAGACTCTACTAAACATACTCCTGGCCGATGAGTCCTATTAAACATAGCGCTCTGATACCAACTTGTCACGACCCTAAATCCTAAATCGGCCGTGATGGCGCCTATCGTGGAACTAGGCTAGCCAACAATCACGTATTTTTAGTTTCTCTCCAAAATCCCAACCATTTTCAACATTTCATAAACGTATATAGAATTACGGAATCCATTAGGCAAAATAAACAGTTAACAGTCTAAACCATCCCTAAAATCCGAAGTCAACATGTCATGAACATCTAAGAAATATACCAAAAAGTCTACTATTATAATACAAACCTCCGAATGAATAACTATGTACAACATAGAAGGGAAAACAGAGATGATGCAGACGCTGAACATCTACCTCTATGTCCTGAACTCCGGCTCCGCACAAAATAGATGGCTAACGCTCTATATCAGCACCTGTATCTGCACACAGTGGTTCAGGGACTGAGGTGAGTACGCCAACTCAGTAGTAATGAAAATAAATCAAGTCTAAGTGGCAAGAAACACATAAGAATCAAATAATCAGTTTACAAATGCGCAACCTTTCTTTTCAACAATATATACATATATATGTATGAAATCGACATGCCTTAAAAGACAACTTCAGTAAAATCCTTTGAAAAATGTGTTTTACAACAATTTCAGAAATAAAATAACTGAAGAATTTAGTGTAAAATAAAATAAGTCATAAATGGACCCTTGGGCAAAACATGAATCATCAATCGCCCCTCGGGCAGAAAATCACTCAGCATACCTCACATCCACTCAGCATTAGTCCCTCGAGAAACTTCACTGTCACTCATGCCTCCCAGTCACTCGGCACTCGGCACTCGACACTCGGCACTCGCACTTAGTAGGTACCTGCGCTCACTGAAGGTGTGTACAGACTCCTGAGGTTCTCCATTAGCCCAAACGCTAATATTAAGCGACCTCGTGGCGTATCATATCCTCACAATCACGACCTCAGCCGCACTCAGTCAAGAACTCTGAAAAGCCCCTCGGGCGTATCCGTAAAACGGGGTACTCGACCCAAACGTATCATTTTATATCTCAAAACAGTGTAAATAAGGCTGAGTTTCGAAATCAGTTAAACATAACTTGACCGAGTATAAATCATAAATCAACAGTGAGGAGGTAGTAGTAAAAAGCCCCCAAAGGGTATATACAAGTCGGCACGAGGCCCCAAACATGGCTTATAGCCCAAATATTTCAATAGCTTTTACAACACAATTTAACATATGAATACGCAACTCAATAGTTGCCGCGGAGAGGACCAAGTCCAATCCAAAAATCAGTCCACACCACATACTCGTCATCCGACATGTGCGCCATTCTAAAAACGGTGAGAAATATGAAGTTCAGGGTTTCATACCCTAATAACAAGATTTATAGCCATTACTTACCTTTTGCCCCTCAAATCGGCTCCCGATTGCTCTGAATCTAACCAAAACCAGATTAACATCATCAATATACACTAAAGGAACAAAAATCAATCGAAAGCTATCAATTTTAACCACAATTCCCGAAATTTGCCAATCTTGAGCCCCGAGCCCACGCCTTAGAATTCGATAATAATCACGTCACAAGAATCCTTATCCCTTCCCGAGTCTACACATATAAAATGCATCACAATCCGACCACAAACTACGCCTAAATTCCTTAATTTACATGTCTCAATTTCTCAAGCCCTAAACCCCCAATTTATGACATTTAACCACAAATTCCAAGCCTAATCCGTCACAAAATAGCATAGAAAAAGAGTTTATAATCCGGGAAACTTACCTCCGCTTAGGATTATCGAATTCCTCCTTGAATTTGCTCCCAAACTAGCTCAATCCCGCATGCAAAATTAAAGAAAAGCCAAAATTTCTCGGAGCTACCTATTTACTGTCTGCCTAGTTAATCCACACTTGCTAATAATTCTTTGCACCTGCAGACCCGCACCTGCGATCCCAAGTGCAGACCTGCGCAATTTCATTAAAAGTCCAATTCTGGTACCTGCGGTGATCCACCTACACATGCGAATTCGCAGGTGGGACCCAAGCCTCGCACCTCCAATTTCTTCTAGTCTGACCTCTTTTCGCACCTGCATAAGGGCCTTCGCACATGCGGCCATCGCACTTGCGGCTCCCCATCCACAGGTGCAGCCACACCAGTAAACTAACACTAGCAGCTATTTTGCTGCAAATTCCTAAGTCCAAACCTCCGCTAACCATACGAAATCAATCCCGAGCCCCTCGGGGCCCCAACCAAACATACCAACTCATTCGATAACATCATTCAACTTAATCGAGCCTTCGCAACACCAAAAACAGCGCAAAAGACAAAATACATCAAATTCGAGCCTATGAACATTGAAATTTCTAAATTTCACTGATGATGTCGAAACCAACCAAAACACATCCGATTGTCCTAAAAATTTTCACACATATCCAAAATGACACTACGAACCTGTTCCAAGTTCTGGAATCCCATTCCGACCCCGATAGCCTATTTTTTACTGCCGACCGGAAATCGCAAAAAACTAACTTTTGCCAATTTAAGCCTAGTTCTACACCGGACATAAAAACTTCATTCTGAACACACTCCTAAGTCCCAAATCACCCACCGAATCTATCCGAGCCATAAAATCCACATTCTGAGGTCTTTTACCAATAAGTCAACTCCCGACTGACTTTTGCAAATATTAAGCTAATTTAAGAGACTAAGTGTCTCAATTCTCACCTCGACCACTCCGAACCCAAACCAACCAAGCCAACACAACATAAATAGACTAAGCAACATATGATAAAGAATAAATGGGGTAAATGAGGCTATTACATTCGAAATGACCGGCTAGGTCATTACATGCACTCTATTCAAACAAGCGATTTTCACTGATTCAGGATCCCATAGGCATGATATCTAAATAAGCATAAACAAAATATACAACAGTTTTATTAAGGCAAGACAGTGAGTACCTATCAGTTTGCCTACATATTTTTATCACTTACAGAATCTGGGAACGTTTACAAGCAGTCAAACAAGAAGAATTTTTAAAAACTCACGATTTTCATTATCCTACAGGCTTGCCGAAGTGATAACCGGGCAGAATCCTATAGATATAGTATTTAAACTGTAAACTAGTGATTAGTCTTAACAGACATATTTCATCTTTCTAGATCCTATTGGCATGCTTTCTGTGTGCTGAAACTGATTACAAACATTATTTCCTACATACATGATATCTAAACACAGAAACTGATTTTTACGCTTACTTCCTATAGGCATGATATCTAAGTGTCAACACTGATTTTGATATGTGTTTCATATAGGCATGATGTCTAAGTGTTGAAACTCTTCTTACACTTATTTCCTATGGGCATGATATCTAAGTGAGCGGATATGTTAACAGAATGTTAGACAAGTTTGATAATTCCCAAAGAAGATCCTACATGCATGGTTTCTAATGTACATTGGGACTTAAGAATATGCATAAACATGGATTTTGATGCAGAATTGATAAACGTCCCATAACAAGATTTCTAGGATGCAGTTGTGAAATTCAGGACTACAAATAATGTGATAAGTCCTATAGGCATTGTCTCTAATGCATATAAATAATCACAACAATCCTATAGGCATGATTTCTACCCGAACCCAACAAAAATATATATAAAAATCCCTCCCAACTTTTACTAGTAACCCCATGTCTGTTTTACAAAAGTTACTATTACAGACCAATGCAAATGAATTACATGATAAAAATCACTATACTATAGGGAGCCTTGGCAGGACCAAAGTCAACCTGGAAGTCAGGCCTCCAATCAAATATGGAGTACACCAATAGTCCATTATACATCACATGGGCTTCTGGTGCGTCAAAGTCCCTAAGGGTCTAAGGGACCCCGTGCAATTCTCACACAAGAACTTTTTCAAAGAAACAGTTTTTTGTAAACAAGTTTGGAAGGCCAACCTCAATGTGCCAGAGTTCAGAGGAGTCTCATGGACTCCTAAGCAATTCTCACACTGGGTAGGGGG
>ML323213.1:0-96661 GCA_005239505.1 Nicotiana paniculata | reverse complement strand
TGGTATGGCGGGACTCTATCCCGACCTTTATAACATTTATGTACTCTTAGAGGCTTGTAGACATATGTAGTATACGTAGAAGATTGTACAGCCTTGTCAGCCTATGGTTTTAGTTTATAAATGATTATGTTGGCCTATTAGGCCCGTATGTCACGGGTATATGATGATGTAATAAGAATGATACATTACGTTGGTACTCGGTCGAGTAAGGTACCGGGTGCCCGTCACGGCCTATAGGTTTGGGACGTGACAAAAGTGGTATCAGGGCGGTTCTGTCCTAGGGAGTCTACAAGCTGTGTCTAGTAGAGTCTTGTTTATGGTGTGTGTCGTGCACCACACTTATAAGCAGGAGGCTACATGGCATTTAGGACTGTCACTCTTTATTCTTACTCTAGATCGTGTGGTAGAGCTCACTTATAAGAATTCAAATTCCAAACTTCTATTTATTCGTAATAAGACGATGCCTACATTCATAAAAATGATCGATAAGAGATATAGCTGTGAAAGTATTGAATTAGAGGAACTCGAGTTTGCATCATTTCTATGATGGATAAATGTGAGGTCTTCAATAGGACATGTGTGTACCTTACGTGTAAGCTTTTTATAAGTAGCCTTAAGGCAAGAATATCTATCCACCTCTATGGTGAAAGGCAATAATAGATTCAGAAGATAGATACAAGCTTCAACAAGTAAAAGGAGCAAGATGAGAAGGGTACGAGGTACCCAGTTAACAAAGATTATCGGTATTTTCAACTCCGGCAGAAAAGCATAAGCATTGTGACTTACCTTCAACAGTAATAGATGTATGTAGAATTGGCCACACCCATATCAGTTATACTCTATTGGGGGCTAACATGTGTAGTTTAAGAAAAGGACAGGATATTAGGATCCGGCTAGGGTTGGTAACCTAAAATGGTAAATGGATTATTTGTGTTAGTTGACATTTCCGAAGGATATTATAAAGGTGTTAATGGATCTCTTTATGAGACACATAGATGGTGCACTCTAAAATAGTACAGCTAGATATGAGTGTTACAAATATAGGTACTGGAAACCTAGAAAGTATAAATATTATCTTAGTATGACTCTCGTCCCTAGTAGAGAAATAATGCTAGGAAACCCGAAGAGCCAGTGGGTGGAGCAAAGGGGAGCTAAAAGCAAAAGAATATCTTGTTCAAGTTTTTGGAATAAAGTAATAGATATAAATGTTAGCAGGAAGTAAGAAGAGAGTTAATGATGCATTATGAGTAAGATGTGATACATGGATGACAACGGTAGATAAAAAAGATGGAAGTATTACAGAATCTATAGTCAAGTAAAGGAAAAGACAAGAGGTGATAGGCCTTGAGACAACAAAAGAGTATAGGCCATAAAGTCATATCATCATTTCAAGAAATAAGTTTGTGACTCCAACGCGACTACTTGAAGGAAAAGTTAAACCCCAGAGTAATAAGAATCAGTATGGGCTGGTGAACAAGATAAACTAAACATGAATTAGGGACTGGGTGATTTGATAATAGTCAGCATCGTGAGAATTTCGTATCGCATTCCGACAATAATATAATGGACAACAGAAGAAGATCCATGATGAATTCAGAGAATGGTCATTCAGGGAGACGCTTCCCTAAAGTAAACAATATGAGCAAAGTTAAGCTTAAGGGACTGTATGTTCCAGTTACACTAAGTATCATCATCGCGAGTGAGGAATTTTGCTATCACTGGTATAAAAGGATTACCGCAAGGCGAGTAAGGGTCATTTATGATGTGAAAGGACGCCAAGATGAAGAGGAAAAATATCTATAGGTAGGTCGTCATAGCTTCAAGTCTTAGTACTTCCCTAAAGGGGGGAATATGGAATATAAAGGAAGAATACGATAAAAATAAGAAAGGGATGAGATTGAACTTATCTAAATGTTACAAATATGCCATGATTCCAGAACATTATGTAAGCCCAACGTCAAAAAAAAAAAAAAGTAAGGGTTCATGCCCGAGATGATATTTAATAGATAAGCAGTCAGTACATGAGGTAAGTTAAGACAAGGAAATAACCCAAGAAAGATTACATGGAATATGGATATGAGAATGGGTCGACGAGTAGTTAGTAGTTGATTCAGGAAGAGCCTAGTCATGACTAGACAAGAAGTTACAGACAAATCAGCAGATCATGCAAGATAAATGTAGTAAACCCCCAACATGGAGGATTCAGCCTCACAGTAATGTCATTATAACACTTGAGGTTTATTCAAATAGGAGTCGAGGTAGTTAAAGGTACCGTAATAGTGTTACGGGGATAAAAGGAAGTACCATTAGGAAGCCAGTCAAAATATCAATTCACTTTCAACCCTACAAGCAAGGGCGTGGAGTTAAGTAACTACGAATAATTATAGGCAAGGAAGGACATTAAAAGGGTTCGTAATAAAGCTTACAGCTTTACGAGAGTCAAGGGTTCTCCCTAAGTACTACAGTGAAAGACTAGCTGAGGAAATAAGGAAGAAGGCTTCAACCCAAGCACAACGACCTAAAGAGGAAATGGTCGTGTAACCACAGTCTCACAACCACACTGTAAGCACTCCAAAGGAAAGTGGAACCTACCGAGGCTAATGAACGGGAATTAAAAGTAATATTGGAGATCATATGAGTTATACGAAAACTCTGGCATATGTGGGCACTAAGATAAGCTAAGTACGGATGCAACACGGGGCAGAAATACCAACAAAAGTAATAGATTATCTTGAAAGAAAGCTAAGATGGAACAAAAGAAATTATTCGATGAACTAGAGTTGGTTATGTTATGAATCCACTTAAGGGTTCGGAGTGTATACATGCAGCATATACAACCGTAAAAGACTCCGGTATAAGTTAAAAGAAAGAATTGAGCCCAAGGCCTAGACAAAGGATTGAATCATTAGAAGATTATAGCATGAATATTCCATAACACCCATGAAAGGCTAAGGTAATAACTGATACCATGAGCCATAGACCGGAAGATAGCTTAAGCCTACATAAGGGCTGATCAGAAAAAGGAGGAAACTAAAGAGTTACATTAACTAAGTAAATCAAGAGTCTGATTATTGGACCTAGAAAATTATAGAAATTGTGATTGAGAACATTGCAGGATCTCCCTTAGAAATCAGAGGTACGAGAGAGATAGTACAATAACCATAATCTATAACGGCTCTACGGTAAAGCCAGTTAAAAAAAAGTAACAGCCAGTAAAATGAAGTTAGTATAAAGCTCCCACTGGATTGTAGTATTATAATAGAGCTTCACGTTGTGGTGTGAATCATACCTATGTGGAAGGGAGGTTATGAAAAAGATAGAAGATATGATATGAGATTTTAAGTATGTAAGGTAAAGGTGAACAACGTACGAGATACTCAAATGCAAAAAGTTGTGAATAGTCCATACTTTGGATAGAAGGTTATAAGCACGGGGATCCAATAACCAGGAATGATAGAGGCATCATCGGTGGCATGTCTTCCAGCCTATGGTTTCTAAGTATTGAGAAATCTAGTTAAGAAGGTAGAGAAGGGTTAGAGACGATGTGATGTCTCGCTTGATATTCCAGAATAACATAAGGAAATCTATGGTGCAAGCAAGTTGAAGGAAAGTTGCGAATAGTATAAATGGATATGTATAGGTCACAAGATAAAGTATGGTAGAGCGACAAAGGATAAGGATAAGGAAAGGCAAGTGAAAAGGTGACGAAAATGGATAAGTCCTCGGGATTAAGTCCGTGAAAACAAGAGAGATAATGGTTTCTCTAGGTTATTGAAAGTTCAGTATAACCTGAATGAACTCAAATAAGTCTAAGATTAATAGCATTTAGAAAGAATGAAATGCTGACCTAGTAATAAAATGAGGGTGTAATTGTGGCAGATAAAGGATGACGTTTGGGCCTTTGTTTCAATAATGATTTGAAAAAAAGAGAGAAGAAGAGAAGGAGAAAAGATTTCACTGACGGCACGAGATAAGGTGTATCACATTGAGACACTACGAAATACGATTATGGAAATCACTTCAAATATTCCTTAATGCAACGTAAGCCCTAGCGACAATGTATTACGTAAGAAGTTTCAAGTCTTCAAGTGGAGGATTGTATATCAACATTGAGGTGAATCAACAATGGGCGGATACAAGTTACAGATTATGACATGAGGTTACGCCATCCTTCTTAAGACGACCAGTAATGAATGACCATTAAAGGACTGAGATTTATACCTAAAGGTTAGGCAACAGAAGTAACTGGAGTTTGGTAAGCATACCCTCAGTAACGATAAATTGAAGTAAAAGTTATGGTATAGTATGACCCATGTAGATGCAGTAAAGCCATACGAATGGATAACCAGATCTATGAAATAAGATATGTCCATATTCGCAAGTTCTACAAAGTATCGAGCGAAGAACTTCAGTACGCCTATAGATGCCCAGATAGGCATCCTATTAAGCCTTGTATATGTTTACAAGTAAGGCCTAGATATTGACTAAAAGCTAAAAGGAAAAAGGAACGATGAATCGCATAAGCGCACTTGCAAAGCCAGGATCATACAGGCTGCATGACAGGAGGTAGCAGCAGTTGCGAGATTAGAAAGATTTTGACCACAAGTCATGATATGAGCAAGAAAACGAAAGGAGGGAATACCCTAGACTATGGATTTATTTACAGAGCAATTGCTTAAATGGAAAGGAGAGTACTAAGGTATTCACAAGAGCTATAAGTTATGAAAATGATAAGACCATCAGTCAACATTCGAGGACGAATGTTCCAAAGGGGGGAATGATGTTAGAACCCGCAATATTACGATGATGTTACGCTTCGCCGCATTAAGTTACGACGATAGTGCACCCTGTAGTATTGTACGTTGAATTTGTTGTAAGGTAATTGACATCAGTCCAAGGAAAAGATTATTTGGGAGATTATAAGGATTATAAGTGATGAGTAAAGTCGCGAAGGTGAGAGAGGAAGCAAGTCGAAGAAAATGAATTTCGTTGAAATTTGGCATTTTGGGATAAAATACGGCCCGAGCTAAAATACGCGGTACCACATGACCATGATAGTAAAGTATATTATAGTATGATGTATAAAGTGCATTAAAAATAAGTATAATTTTAAGTAATTTGAGACAATTCTTAATTATGCGGATAATTGATTAATTACCGGGTAGAGGAATATTACCTAATTGATTATTTGATAAAATTTAAATCCCCCAACAAGGGGATTACGTGGCATCCCCATCCTTTTCAAAATAATGACTCTTAAAGTCATGTATCAAGGTGGCATGGTTTGTAAGTTTTGTAGATTAGTCATCCAAAAAAAATGGGGCCCACTCATTTTGACAAAGATACAACCCCTCCTACATCATTAAATGAAAACAACACTATTTTTTTATCATCCTAATATCCTATAGCATATTTCAACTAGCTGCTTTCGTTTGTTTGAAACTATCAATCAGACACATCTCCATGTGACTCTAGTACAATGATCTAGTCATGAATTTTCTCTTAGTTTTGGATCTAGACTAATCGAGTGTCTATTATGGGTTGGAGGAAGTACTATAAAGTTGTGTATTTGTTTCATAAATGGACATTTGTCGGGGGAATTAGTCTTATGATGAACAATTGAGTATTGTAATGTATAAGCTCAAATAATATGAGGCAAAGATTTTGCTGGAGAAAAAAAAAAAGATTTCCGCAAATGGAGTGGTTTAAAAAGTCCATAGTTCAAGGAGAGAGATAATGATAGATGACGCAGAACATATTAGTTATTTAAAAACATGGAAATATCTTTTTGATGTGAGGAGCAAAAGCTAGTTCAATTAAGAAAGTGATGTTTGTGGTTGGCTGTATATTCCTTTGACTGAAATGACATATATATCTATCCTCATAGTGACATGAGTTACTTCAACAGAATATCATACAGATTATTTCTTACTCTAGGTATATTAAGGCTATCCCTTCTTTCTTTTGGCATGGTTCAAATTATACTGAAGAAACGAGAAAATACACAGTTTCTATAAATTACTCTATTCATAGAAATAGTAGCGGTATCTATATTATTGATTCCCCATGAGAATTATTATNATGTATATTCAAATGGTGTTATATACGCGTATATATGTATGTATATATATGTATATGGGATATGAGAAAGGTTACGGCGTTATATACGCACCACCACCTGATCAGCCGGTATACGATGATGATTTTGCCCATAGTGGCCGATATGATATGATGGGTTGCCCTCAGAGGCTGATGATGTTATGAAGCATGTACCTATGCACGACATGACATTCATATGCATATGCATGACGCTAAAAGTAATTTATGATTTAAAAATCTATTCAGGCTTACAGGTTGAGTCATGTGCTCTATATTTCTTCCATGTCTCTTATGTACTTATTTATGTGCCTTACATACTAGATACATTATTCGTACTCACGTATATTTTTCCTGGGGAAGTTGTGTTTCATGCCCGCAGGTCCCGATAACAGGTCGAGATCCCTCCAAGTAGGCTATCAGCTCAGCGGAAGATGTTGGTGCGCTCCATTTGCTTCGGAGTCGCTTGTTTGGTTAGTATGATTTAGACGGGTATTGCTTGGTATGGCGGGACTCTATCCCAACCTTTATGACATTTATGTACTCTTAGAGGCTTGTAGACATATGTCGTATGCGTGGAAGATTGTACGGACTTTTCGGCCTATGTTTTGAGTTTATAAATGATTATGTTGGCCTATTAGGCCAGTATGTCACGGGTATATGATGATGTAATAAGAATGATATGTTACGTTGGTACTCGTTCGAGTAAGGTACCGGATTCCCGTCGCGGCACATCGGTTTGGATCGTGACATAGTGTTTGTATCTTGTCTTTCAAGGTGCGACACTCGTCAATAGTGTGTCCTTTCATGCCAGAATGATATGCACATGTCTTGTTTGGATTGACCCATTGAGATGAATTCTCTATTGACACATCGGGAATAGGGGTGACATATCCGGCGACTTTCAACCTTTCATATAAATGGTAGATGGGTTTAGAAATGGCGGTGTGCTGTATGGGTGGTTTGCGGTCAAAATTAGGCCTTGGTTTTTGGTAGTTTGGACGAGTTGGAGTTGACTAATAATAGGATGGTTGGGTGTTATAGGTGTGTTAGGCGGTAGCAGGTTGGGAGTATCTGGGAGGTGATGGTTGGTATGTGGGTGGAGGTGTTTGGTATACAAATGGAGTTTTTGGGCCTTGAGCAACCATTATTGTTCCCACTTCTTTCTTTTTTGATATGCCGCCTGATTGTAATGCTTTGTTCGTGGCCTGCAGTGCCTCCAAATTCGTCAGCATTCCACTTTTAATACCTTCCTCGATCCTTTCTCTGAGCTTATGATATCGAAGAACTTATGATTCTCAATAACCATTAGCCTTTCGTAATATTACGGATCATGCGCCTTGAAAAAGAACTTGTTCATCTGATCCTCATCTAATGCCGGCCTGACCTTCACTGCTTCTGACCTCCACCGAGTAGCATACTCGTGGAAGGTCTCAATTGGTTTCTTCTTGAGGTTCTGGATATAGAAAACATCTGGTGCATTCTCCGTGTTGAATCTGAACCTATCCATGAAATTTGACGCCATGCTCACTCAATTAGCCCATTTCTTGGGATTCTGGCTTATGTACCAAGTCAGGGCATCTCCAGTAAGGCTTCTCATAAACAACTTCATGTGAATCCTTTAGTCTTTTCCAACCCCCGCGAGCTTGTCACAGTAAGCTCTCAAATGAACCTTGGGGTCGCCCGTTCCATCAAACATTTCGAACTTGGGAGGTTCGTAACCCTCCGGCAGTTCCACATCCGTCTGTATACACAAATCCTCGTAATTCAGATCTTCAATCCATTTGCCTCCTTCAACACCCTGAACTCGGCTCATTAGTTTCTTGAGCTCCTCGGCCATATTCTTGATAAGCAGGTCCTTCTCAATGGATTCTGGTGTATAGGAGATTGGTTGAGTGGAGTGAGGTAGGGTTTCTACGTATATAGGGTTGTTCTGGTGAAGGCCAGGTGTTTGAGCATAATGATGATCATTGGTGGAGTTTTGGGGTTCGGGAATAATTTGTGGGGTATTTTGGGGAGTATGGTAGGTGGTTTGCTGGTATTGAGGAGGGAGAGGTTGATTTTGAGGTGGGGTTGTATACTGGTAAGGTGCGGGAGGATTCTGCGGGCAGTTTTTGGGTGTGTTTTGAGGTGGTACGGGGTTTTGGGTGTTTGGGTGATTGATGTCTGGGATGTTGAGTGTGAGAGAGAGGTTTTCTAAGCTACGAACCTGCTCAAGCTCGCCCTGAAGTTCGAGTATTTTCTGTTCAAGTCGTGAAACCACATCATTTGAGGCCTGAGTACCCCAACCATCGGAAGTTTCTGCATATATCAATATGTGCGTTGTTATCCTTTCTAATGTTGTTCATGTCATCCATATTTGGTTTTCCTTTGCCTTTTGGTGGACTAGGAGCAGGAGAAGGTGGAGGGGCCCCTGGATCTGGTATGATAAGCTGATAATGTCAGTATGCGTGAACCAACCTTGGGGAATGGGTATAATCAAAAAGGAAAGAAAAACAAAAGGTAACCAAGTCAGTAAGGGTTCCAAAAAGAGTATTTGCACTATCTAAACACATAGTGCGCGAATGTAAATTCACGACCTAATTTAGGAGCCTCGTTGTGCCCGAGGTAGGCCTAGAGAAAAGTTGATTTGGAGAATTTTAGTGCCAATAATTGCCTCATTTCATTAATGTAAAAGTAGATAAATCTAAACGACACTAAATAAGATAAGTCATTAATGGAACTCGACCTTATTACATTTGGAAAAAGCAGGTAAATCTAATCTACTTGGTCCCAGAAGAACCTTCCCCAGGCTTGATCTTCTTGGCTTCATCGATCAAGTTCCCCAGGTCGTGCATGCCCAACAGCAGGTATACTTTCGCTAGATGTCCCCCTTCACTTCCCTCAGCATTCTAGCAGTCGGCGACTCTTTTCCTCGTCTTCCCCTCCAGCTCCATCAGACCCTGCTCCAAATATTCCATCCTTTCATTAGATTTGATAGCCCTTTCACTCCATTCATTGATCAGTTCCATATCAGTCTTGTGTTGCTCTAGATGCTCGGCCTCGGACTCATGAACCCTTTTGCGCAGTTTATTTTATTTCACTTGGGCTTCAGCAACTTCGTCTATGACCCTGTTTCCCCGACCGATTCCCAGCTCAACTATCCCTGCTATGTTGGCTTCCAACCATGATAGGTAAAAGTGCACATGCCCTGCGTGGTAACTGTCTGGCTCGATGGTGTCCCTTTCTACAATAACCTTTAGATGCCACATATGCTGAGCTTCACATTTGTACGGGATGTCGTCCTCCTGAAAATCTTCCCTGTAATGACTCATTTTAGAAACTCGCGGTATGACTTGCTTCCTGCCTACCTGTCTCATAACCCTGATAGGAACATAAGGGTATATGCCCCTTCACCCGATCAACACCAGGTGCGGAGAGTCCCTAGATCTAATGATGAACTCACTGGTAGGGAACCATTCGAACATCCATTGAACCTGGTCCTCAGTCAAATTTTCAAAAAAACTGCGCCCATTCTGTATCATTTTCCGGTTGAGCAAACCTATCTGGGATTTAAGTCATTCTCTTAGGGTTATGGAAGGCTATATGATCATTCCACGCCCTTCATGGAAACTCTTGACGATATTGACCCCTTTGGAGATGCTCCAATAACCAAACATGTAGTAGCAAATTAAAACCCTCAAAGTGTTTGAACCCCTTCTGGCAGCGGTCCAAAGCTCGGTAGATGTCAACTATGATCATAGGGACAACGGTATATGTTTTCCCTTCGATCCCCTCCATTAAATTTTTGGCTACCATAGCTAGTCTAGTGTGAATCCTGTCTCCTTTTCTTTGAAATACTATCATACCCAGGAAGCAAGCAACGAACACAAAAGCCTTGCGGTGAATATGACCCAAGGAAGTGATAGAGAATTCATCATGGAAGATACGATAGGATTTTATATGACCATATCATTCATAGGGGTGGTCAAAGTGTATGTAGGACTCCTTCAGGCACTCCAAATCATCGTTCTTTTTCAAACACATCATTTTCAGGAACCCCCTAGCGGAACGGTTTTCCGGCACCAATAAACCCAGACTGTACCAAGGTAATCCAGCGAATCCCCCTATCTCCTCCAAGAGAGGAGTCATTTATATGTTTCCAAAACGGAACACGGACCTTTCTCCGTCCCAGAACATAGTGGCCGCTTCGATTAACATATAGTTTGGTTGGATATCCAGTAAAGAGGATAAGTTTTCGAGGACCCTTTTCACATGGTATTTCTCACTTGGCGAAAGGTCCTCCCACCAATCCAGCAACAATGGTGGTATTCTTTGTACCATGCCGAACCTAGGGACTTCGTGCCTCATTTTCTGCAAAACAAATAAGGTTAGGCCCTTCCCCCTCCTGATTCGACTATTTATACGTCTATGATTAGCATATTGGCACTTATTTCTCCAAAATTAATACACAAAATTGTGGTTGCATCTGTTGGGATTATGGAAAGTGTGGTGGACTTTGGACAACGCTTGTCTTAAAGGGTTATTATGTGGACAACACATTAACCCAGCTAGGTTTGACCATGATGCATGTACAATAAATCAGAGTAAGATTTCTATATAGGTCTAAACGGGTACCCTTAAGCGGACAACTTGAGAGGGAAAGGCACGGAACCGTCGAATGCACTGCTGATCGACTAGTTATACCGCAAATAAGCCTTTCCGAATTTAAAGAGTGATATATAGTAAGGACGCAAATACTCATCAAGTGTTGCTATAGGATTGATTACGCACGAGTGGAATATGATGTCGAGCATAATTTATGCAACAGTAAATAGCATGTTGTCACGTATTTGCACGTTAAAAATTATAAATGCGGTATTTAATAATTGAAAGACGTTTAAGAAAGAAAACAAAGAGACAAGTAAGTTTCTATAGTAAAGAAAATCATAAATGCTTGAAAATAGGCAATTAAATTCACATAAAGGGGAAAGGGAAAGGGTGCACACGTATTAGCACAATAAAGCATGATTAAGACTAATTCACAAAAGCAAGTTTGTCATGGTAAGATCCTAACTTGCCCCCAGCAGAGTCGACATGCTGTCGCGCCCCCTTTTTTCCTCGCGGAGTCCGATTTTCAACATTTTGGGACAATTCGTTTACTTTTGGAACGGGGTATGGAATTTGAAGAGTCTCCACCTAACGAATTAAGGTGCACCTAAAGCAAATAACTCATAAACCGGTTTACATCATCAGAGATTGGGTAAGGTCTCGAAATTACCTTGAGGGGAAGGTGTTAGGCACCCCTCTAGGTCTACAATGGTGGGTCCCAGTTAAAATCAATTTAAGCGAATTAGTCTTTAAAGGAAAATAAAACAGTTTAAACAGATAGAGATTACTTTACAACAGAAATTAAAGGGGTCCTAAGTTTATTAGACTATAGGATCACTTCCATGCAATACTCGGTAACCTTCTCAAAATTGAGGTGTTATGCGTAGCATTAGCGCACAGGTCATCATCGCCTTTACTACCCAGTTACCCTCCCCTTTTCAATTATTCCCTAAGCGTTCTAATAACATCCAGTATGTACCTTATACGTGCACTACCCGTCCCTTACCTATGGCCCTAAAGGTGTTTAGGACCTCTATTTAAGGTAGTTCTAGACTCACATATGTTGCTTAATAGAAGAAAACTAAGCGATAAGCAAAAATCAAGTCGGACTGTCACATAAGTAGCAATTAAGTGGCTCATATTTACCTCCACAAATAGACAAATAGATGCACTCTATTCAAGCAATTTTTTATGATTTCAGGGTTCTATAGGTAGGATATCTAAATGAGCATAAACAGAATATACAACAGTTTTATTAATGCGAGGCAGTGAGTACCTATCAGTTTGCCTACTGATTTTGTTAATATCCTGAATCTGGGCACGTTTCAAGTAGCAAGAAATCACAGTTTTTAAACCCAGGATTTTAATTATCCTACATGCTTGCCTAAGTGATAACCGGGAAGAATCCTATAGACATGGTATCTAAGCGTTAATCAGACCATAATTTATAAACCACAGATTGATTTTAACGAGCAGATTTCGTCTTTTTAGATCCTATAGGCATGCTTTCTATGTGTTGAAACTGATTACAAGCATTATTTCCTACAAAACATGATATATAAACACAGAAACTAATTTTTACATTTATTTCCTATAGGCATGATGTCTAAGTGTTGAACCTGATTTTGTATGTGTTTCCTATAGGCATGATATCTAGGCGAGTAAGGCGTTAACCAGTTTCCAAGCAATTTCAAAAAGGAAGATCCTAGGAACATGATTTCTAATGCACACATGGAGATTTTGAAAACATGATTATTGATGCAGAATTGATAAACGGCCTAGAAGCAGGATTTCTAGCACGCAGAGTGTGAAATTCAGGATAATGAGATAAACCCTATAGGCATGGTTCTAATGCACATAAGGAATCACCACAACAGCCTATAAGCATGATTTCTACCCGGATACGATAAAAGATATATAAAAATCCCTCCCCAACTTTTACTAATAACCCCATATATGTTTTACAGAGATTATTTGTGATAACCCAAGGGATCATTTTATGAATTAAGACTCTGTTCTAGGCTTATTAGCCTTAAAAAGATCTAATTTTAATTACCTCGATTTGCATGCGCAATTTGGGCATGAAACTGGAAAGCTTTTATGTGAAAATATGAGAAATACTAATTTTTAGAATTTAAAGTTTTGTTTTATTTGTTTTAGTTGACTTGAGTCAACCTTTTGAGTAAATGGATCCGGATCTGTGTTCCGAAAATCCCGGGAGGTTCGCAGTAAAATATGGGACTTGGGCGTATGCCCGGAATTGAATTCTGAGGTCCCAATAGTTAGAAATCAATTTTTGAAAGAAATTATTTTGCTGAATTATTAATGAAATAAAGAAAAGAATTAACGTTTGAAACTATTGGTATCGGGCCCGTATTTTGGTTCCGGAGCCCGGTACAGATTTTTTATAGTATTTGAACGCTATCTGTGAAATTTGATGAGAAACGGAGTTTATTTGACGTGATTCGGACGTCCGGTTGAGAAATAGTGAACTTTAAGTTTTCTTGAGAAAAATGATGAGTTTTGAGGTTTAGTTCATAGTTTTAAATGTTATTTTCATACTTTAATCGCACGAGCAAGTCTGCATAATATTTTTAGACTTGAGTGCATGTTCGGTTTAGAGCCCCGAGGGCTCGGGTGAGTTTCGGATAGGCCACGGGGTGTTTTACACTTGGAAACATCTATTGGTTTTCTGTTTCTGGTGCCAGTTATTTAGCACTTCGCGTTCGCGTAGAATCTATCGCGAATGCATAGAGTAAAAATTGAGCTTGACCTTTTTGTTCTATGCGAACGCGGGACCCCTAACACGAATGCTATGGGCTGGGGGGAGACCCTACGCGAACGCGATCTGGTCCACGCGAACGCGTAGCGTTACGGGCCTAGGGGAGGTGAACCTGACTTTCCTCTATGCGAACGCGGTCCAGTGACCGCGAACGCGAAGGCCAACAGGCCTGACTCAATGCAAACGTGGGCAGACCCACGCGAACGCGATGAAGGCCTGCCTATCTATATTAAAACAGTGTTAAAACGGACAGAACTCTTTCTCTTCCTATTTTTCGAACTACCAAGCCCTAGAGACGATTTTCTTCACTAAAGTTCATCCCCAAAGTGTAGGTAATCAATTCTAAACTCTACTCTTTCAATTACCCAACGCTTTTCATCACTTTTAAATCAAAAATCAAGAATTTTCATGGTAAAAATTGAGGGTTTGGGTAGAATTAGTGAATTTTGTAAAAATGAGATTTTGACCTCGAATTGAGGTCGAATTTCGAAACTAATTGCATATTCGGGCTCGGGGGTGAATGGGTAAACGAAAATTGGTCCGAACCCTGAGTTTGGATCAAGCGGGCCCGGGGTCGGATTTTAACTTTTTTTTAGAAAACTTAGGAAAACCATAATTTTTCAGTAAAGATGGTTCCTTTAGCATTAATTAATGATATTAAACTAATTATGATTAGATTCGAGTGTGTTGGAGGTGAATTTGAAAGGAAACGCGGTAATTGAGCAGTGAGTGGCCTGGTGAATTGAGGTAAGTGTTGTGTCTAACCTTAGCTTGAGGGAATAGTTATTCTATGACTACTTGTTACCTGTTTGTTTGTTAAATCTAATGTATAGTTGAGGTGACGAGTACCTATACGTTGTGGTCAGGTCATACCATGCGAGTAAATGCTATGTCTTGTTATTCTGGTTGTCTTAAAGCCTATCCTCGGTGATTATTGTTGTTAGTGAAATGTTGAGAACATTGAGTTGAGATTGAAATGATAAATGATGATAGTAACCATGATGAAATATTGATTCTTGTGAAATTCCTTTGAGAACATTGAGTTGAGATCGAAATATTAAATGGTGATAGAAATTAGGATGAAATATTGTTTCTCGTGAAATCCCTTTTTATGTTGATTGATGTTTTGATGAGATTGTCAGGAAGAGTGTAAAGCACGAAGGGTGGTGTCGTGCATGACTTAATTATATTGTGAGGAAGAGTGAAAAGCACGAAGGGTGATGTCGTGCCAGATTTATTTATAAGGTGAGGAATAGAGTAAAGCACGAAGGGTGATGTCGTGCAATTCTTAATTATAATCTAGTAAGGATGAGAGTAAAAGCACGAAGGACGATGTCGTGTTATTCTATTTATTACTTGGTGAGGCTGAGAGTAAAAGCACGAAGGGTGATGTTGTGCAAGTTTACTTTCTATCTTTAATTGCTAAAATTATTGTTGATCACTATTTGTGTTTGCCTTATTGTTTTCCTCATTCCGTATGTTGAAAATTCCCTATCGCATGCTCCTTTCCCATTAATTGTTGTTTACATTCTTTAATTGCTATTATTTCCTGTTAACATGATTTTGATGTCCAGGTTTTATGTGGTGTCTTGTCCTAGCCTCGTCACTACTTCGCCGAGGTTAGGCTCGGCACTTACTCAGTACATGGGGTCGTTGTACTGATACTACACTCTGCACTCTTTTGTGCAGATTCAGGTACTGACCAGAGTTAGGAGATATCGGTAGCTGCGTATTTTGTTCGGAGACACGAGGTAGATCTGCTGGCATCCGCAGACTCCTGGAGTCTTCTCCTATTTCACTTAGATACTGTTTTATTTCATTCAAAACAGATACATTATTTCGTTCAGCCCATTTATTTGTAGTATTCTTTAGTAGTACGTGAATTGTGACACTAGACCCTTGGGTAGTCTTAGAGTTATATATATTTAGTTCATGACTCGGTTTATTTATTTGTTTATAATTTTATTTTTGGAATGTTATTCACCGTAAATCATCAGATTTAATCTACTCTAAATTGTTTTATTGTGTTCGAATAAGTAACCAAAGGAAAAATAGTTAATTGAATTCTAACATTGGCTTGTCTAGCAAGTGTGGTGTTATGCGCCATCATGATCCCTAACGTTGGGAAGGGCCGTAACATTATTATTACAGACCAATACAAATGAATTACATAATGAAAATCACTATACTATAGGGAGCCTTGGCAGGCCCAAAGTCAACCTGAAAGTCAGGCCTTCAATCAAATCTGGAGTACACCAGTAGTTCATAATACACCAAATGGGCTTCTGGTGTGTCAAAGTTCCCAAGGGCCTCAAGGACCCCGGGCAATGCTCACACCACAACCTTTTCAAATGAACATTTTTGACAAGTTTGGAAGGCCAGACCCAATGTGTCAGAGTTCGGAGGAGTCTCATGGACTCCTAGGTAGTGCTCACACTGGGGGGGTGGGGCAGGACCCTAGATATCTAAGAGTAGGAGTTGAAAATAGTATGTAAGAGTAGGAGATAGTTTTAGAAAGCAGTTTGGTTTCTTTAGAAGTGAATACAAACATATTACAAGATTACAAACAGAATATAACCACATTTAGCAGATTGAGTTCAAACATGTATTCCAGTAGTTAAACAATCACAACAAGAGCTACAGACAGGGTTAAACAGGTTTTGCACAGAGCATACAACTGAATCAAACAAAGTCTTACATTGCATAAGTTGGCTTATTTTATTAACTATTACCAAGTAGGATCATATAGACATGTATTAAACAGATAACAACATGCTAAAATTAAATGACTAATCAGACAGTCATACAGAAAGGATAGCAGGAATTTAAAGCATATTATCCTTGAAAGAACTATACAGAAATCATGAATTAATCAGGAATATGCTAAGGTAAATTATCAACACATAAAACAGGACAGGAACTGAGGCGTGCTAGTTGAGAAACAAGTAACCAAGTGTCATGGATCAAACAGGAATATGCCATACTAACATATAGGACAGGACAAATCAACCGGAATTAAGTCATGTTGGTTAAGAGCAATAAACAGAAAAACATAAGGCAAACAGAAGCATTTTGAGGTCTAGCATGTAGAACGACAACAGAAGTGGAGGCATACCAGTTAAGAGGTAGAAAACAGGAAGGTGAAGGCAAGTAGAATCCAAGGGTCTAGCCTTGGCTTTCAGCCGGCTAGACAGTGCAGCAAGTAGAAGTAACAGAAAGAACTACAGCTGTGAGTGTGCGAGTGAAAGTAAGAGTTTGTGTGTGTGGGTGTTTCTGTATCTTTCTGTGTGTGTTCGTGTGTTTGAAAAAATCAGAATGGGGGTTTATATAGCATTCAGCAGAGTAGACAAATAAGGCAAAGAAAATTTAGAATTCACAAATAAGGCATGCGAATAAAATTAACCAGTTAATTGGGGCTAAACTCAATCAAGTAATTCAACAGAATCCGGAAAACACCCCTTAAATTAGGGAGAATCAATTAACCGCCAAGTTAGGGGTTTAATAAGGTAAACAAATAAATCAAAGACCATTTAGGAGCTGGTTAAAATAATTAAATTCCATAACTTAGGCTAGTAACATAATTAAGGAAAGTAGTACCAATTAGGACTCACGAATAAGAATAATAAGTAAAAATCACAAAGAAATACCAATCTTAATAGAAAAATATAATTTCGAACCCTAATTAGGCGAATAAAATCAGTTATCCTCTGTTAATTGACAGGACAAAGAATAACAGGCAAATATCAGAACAAGTAGTGAAGTAATTAGAAACCCTGGGGATTAGAACATAGACATGAAAATCAGTCGAACAAATAAACAGAACCAAAGTTAAACATTTAAAAAATTTAGACTTTTTACAGAAACTTAAAGATGAAAACCTAGCTTTAGAGAAAACAAAAAATCGGTTAATAATAAGAAAAAATATAAGATCTTTGAAGAGAAATATCAGCTAAGCTCAAAAACATCTCAGGTCTATAGAGATCTGAACCGACTCAAATAGCAAGCGACTAGGATTTTAATAAATGACAAAGGTGAGAAAAAAATAATCTGGAATCATAGATTTAAGCCATAAACATGAAGATAATAGCACTCACAAACACAGAGATGAACACAGGCTTGTTCATCGAGAAAAATGAAAGGTTTCGGACCAAGTCTAGTTGAATCTCTTTGAGATTCCATCAAACAACAACGAAATCGAAAACCCAGTGAAGATAGGAGGCCGGCTAGGGCCTAAAATCAAGGGGAAACCCCATGGATTGAAGGGTTTCCAGTGAAAGCGGGTTAGGATTAAGGAGAATTTGGGGTACAAGAGAGGAAGAGGGAAACAGGGGCGGCGGGGTTGGGAAAATGACTAGGGTTAGGGATCGTTTGGTGTAATTAAAAAAGGAAAATGATCCTGGACCGTTGATCTTTTGAGATCAACGACCAGGATTAGATCTGAGGGGTTGGGCGAGTTTAAAATTTGGGTCAGGGTATTGGGCTATGATTTTAATTGGGCTGGGGATAATATTTTGGGTCAGGTCCGAAATTAAGCCAAATCAAAAGAGGTTGTTTATTAAATACCCTATTAATTTGATAAAATAATTTATAAAATATCTAATAAATGATAAAAATTGCTATTTATGTATAAAAAGTGGTTTAAAATAATTACTTAATATTATAAAAATACAAAATGTCATTTTCTTGTAAAATAAGGTAATTATGCACACATGGGCTATTATTGCAAAGTTATTGCAATATAACCCTAAAATGTGGATATGGCTATTCATGAAATAATTAAAGTTTAGTATAAATACAAATGATAAAATTAAGCAATAAAAATTATCATTAAACTATTTGTGATATTAGTAATTGTTTATATAATAAAATACTGGGATAAATTAATTAAAAAATCCTTAAAAAATGCAGAGATTATGGAAAAATATTAATTGATGCTTATGCATTGTTATGAAGGTATATATGCATTTCAAAAATAATATAAAAAAAAATCGAATATCAACAAATACTCCAAACACTATTCATAGATGGTAAAAGTTTGTCTTTTGGACAGATTTTTGACCAAAAAATCTGTCCTTTGAATAGTTTGGACATATTTTTGGTGAAAATTTGTCCTTTGGACAGATTGGTAATAATAATTCAAGCTCTCCCTCTCCTATAAAGATGAGTTCTTTCTTTCAATTAAAGGGCAGGTTTTTGAACACTCTAAGACATCTTTACTCTAAAAAAATACATCTTTTACATACTCTATACATGAGAAAGACTTTGAGAACAAAACAATAGAGAGTTTGAGAGGATTTTAAGTTAGTTTTCTCTTAAACCAAAATACTTAAATGAGCAAAGGTCCTTGAATTTTAGTTTTCAAGTTTTCCTTCCCTGAAAGTTTGTTGGGCTTCGAGGTCTATTCGGGCTTGTTTGTTTAATTCTTTTTTGTTGCTTGTTGCTTGTTGATTGTTGCTTGTTACTTTCCCTTTTTCTATTTTGTTGTTGTCACCGCTGCTGAATTTTAGTTCATCCATTACTGACATTTTTCTGTTACCCAGGTAATTCCTTTAATGTACAGAAATTCTTGATCAAGAATGAATGCAAGTGAAGCAATTTGATTTCTTCAGTGTATTTTGAGCGGTTTGAAAACATTATGTCCGTACTGCTTTAAATATCCCTCATGTTGACTGGAATAAATACTCAAGAGTTCGAATTCATTAAAATGTCGGCTTATGAATTTGTTTGCTTTCGTGTATCAATAATAGACATGTAGAAGGTCTTGTGATTATTTCCGGTAACTTTAGCAATGTTAGATTATGGAGTTGATGATTGCTTTTTTGTTAAACTTTTGATGGCCTTTATGTTTAATAAGTAGACTGTGTATGTAAAACCATAAAATATTCCATCTTTGCGTTAAGGATTAAATTCTGGAGTTACATTCGCCACTGTTTGGATATGAACATAGCCATAGAGTTATTTTGAATGCCTATTAGGTTCTTCATTGAGCTTTGTTCGACTCTCGTTTGAAATATTCCTCTTGATCCCTGGATTAGAAAACTTTGGTAATATTAAAGATTACATGGAGTAATTTTTTCAAGGTTATTGTTTTAAAGTTTGTAAAGAGGTTTAGAGTTAAAGTTAGTTCTCCATGATTTAGTATTAATTAGTTTGTTAAGATCAGATGTATTAAGTTATGGAATTACCTTGTGTTAGTAATTGGCTTGCTGTTGAGGAAGTTTTGTAACGACCCAACCGGTCATTTTGAGCTCTAGCGCGTCGTTTGGATCTTCGAACGACCCAACCGGGAGCGTTTCGGCGCATATTGTAGAAGTTAGCATCTTGGAAAAAATTTCACAAGTCTGGGTTGAAGTGCATTTTAGTGTTATCGATGTCCAATTGGGATTCCGAGTCTAAGAATAGCTCCGTATGGTGATTCTAGTGTTAGGAGCACGATAGAAAGTGAATTCGGAGGTCCGTAGGTCATTTTGGAGTCATTTGGCTAAAGTTAGAAGTTTGAAGGTTTTTAAGAAGTCCGACCCGAAGTGGAAATTTTGATATCGGGATCGAATTCTGATTCTGAAAGTTGGAGCAGGTCGGTAATGTTGAATATGACTTGTGTGCAATATTTGGGGTCAATCGGACGTGATTCGATAGGTTTCGGCATCGAATGTAGGAGTTGGAGATTTCAAAGTTCATAAATATTGAATTGAGTTGCGATCCATTGTTTCGATGTTATTTGATGTGATTTGAGGACTCGAGAAGGTCCGCATTATGTTTTGGAACTGGTTAGTGTGATAGGACGGGGTCCCGGGGGCCCCGGGTGGATCCCGGGTAGTTATCAGATCGAATTTGGAAGTTTGAGAAAGGCTAAGGCTGCTGGTGTCTGATGTAACTGCACCTGCGAGGTTTTGGCCGCAGGAGCGGCCTTGGGGTCACAGAAGCGGAAAAAAGACTGGCTTGGCTGAAGGCGCGGGTGCGATGTTGTGTCCGCACCTGTGAAGGCGAAGATGCGAAAGTGGAGGCGCAAGTGCGGATCCGTGCCAGGAAAGGGGAGTGCGCAGGTGCGAGGTTTGGGCCGCTCCTGCGAGGCCACATATGTGGTTGTTCGACCGCAGGTGCGGATGTCAGGTCTGGGCAGTGTGTATTTTAAGACGGGATTTGGCCATTTTTCACTCAGTTCTTACTTTGGTTGGGCGATTTTTGGAGCCTTGAAGAGAGGGGATTTCATCATCTTCTATGAGGTAAGTAATTCTTGCAAGTATTAGGTTAAATACATGATTTCATAAGTATTTAAACATGTAAATTGGTGGAAATTATGGGTTTTGGGTAGAAGACCTAGAAATTTATATTTTTGGATTTTGGCCACGAATTTGGGCATGGAATTGGGAATAATTTATATAATAGAGTTCATGAGGTTATGGGTAAACTTTATATTTGAAAAATTTTGGAATCCGAGCACGTGGACCCGAGGGTGATTTTATCGAGTCGTTGCGCATCTATGTGAGTCATCGGAAGGGCTAGGAGGCTGGTTATGAATCTTCGGAGCGGGGTAAGTCTCCTTTCTAAACTTGTAAGGGGATTGTCCCCATAGGTGAAATAATTAAATATAGGGCCCAAAAGCATGTTTTATTTTCCGTACTTGTAACCTTATTGATGAAATTAAAGTGTTTAAACCTTATCGAACTTGGTAAATGAATTTTCTGGAAAAGATTTAAATACTATTTTCGTGACCATTAAAAGAGAAATTGTCATTTTTCTTGGGTACTTGTTTTCCCGATGTAGTTGGGGTGGACTGTTTGAATGTGTATGATTATATGTGATTGCTTCGCAATTTATATTCCGCGAGCGGGGTGATTTCTTCCATTACTCTCATGGGATCGGGTCGTATGCCACGACATGTTAATAGATGCATCTATGGCTCGTGTCGTTCGACCCTTCGGCAGTGCACGGTTTATATTTATGTTGGTTTGGGCCGTTCGACCCTCGGCATTTCCTGCGCATGATATTTTCTGGATACCATATGTGATTTGAACTGTTTAATTGCCTTAAGATATGAGTTGTTAACTGAAATGACGGAAACTGAGATTTATAATTTATGGAAGAAGTTGTCCTTTCCTGTTGTTATTTTTTATCTGATTATAACATCCATGTTTAGCATCACACTTGTTTATATTAAATTGACCTCTAGCAAGTGTCAAAGTCGACCTCTCGTCACTACCTCTTCGAGGTTAGGCGGGATACTTACTGAGTACACGTTGTTTTTGTACTCATACTACACTTGCTGTGCATTTTGTTGCACAAGTACATGTATATCTAGTGGCCCGCTTGGCTCCGTGGCATGGTTGATATGGGGACTTGGGTGAGTTTCACCTCTCGAGACGACCCGCAGCCAGCAGAGTCTCTTTCAGCGTATTGAGTTGTACTTTCTTTATTGTCCCGTTTGTATTCTAGACGATTATTGTATTTCATTTGCTTTTTCGTAGGAGTTGCTCATGCACTTGTGACACCGGATTCTGGGAGGTATTTGTTAATTGATGTGTTAAAACCTTGTTATTTACTCATTAAATTTTTATCGATTTTTATATAATGTAATGAAAAGTAACGATTTCAAAAATACTAAAATAAGAATTTTAATTATCTATTGAGTGTTGGCTTGCCTGACAATGGTGTCCGGCGCCATCACGACCTTAGCGGATTTTGGGTCGTGACAACGTGGTATCAGAGCACTAGGTTCCCTTAGTTCCCACGAGTCATGAGCAAGTCTAGTAGAGTCTTGCGGATCGGTACGGAGACATTTGTACTTATCTTTGAGAGGCTACAGGGATGTTACGAGTACGTCACTTCTCGATTCCTTA
This sequence comes from Nicotiana paniculata, assembly GCA_005239505.1. Lineage (NCBI taxonomy): Eukaryota > Viridiplantae > Streptophyta > Magnoliopsida > Solanales > Solanaceae > Nicotiana > Nicotiana paniculata. The sequence goes on along the minus strand of ML323213.1, from coordinate 74,356 downwards.
TCGTGCGGTTTGATTTCTTTGAGGCTTATGCCTACGTTTCTTCCTACTCAATATTACGTGTTGCGAAGTGCTTGTATGAATCGAGAATTTGAGGAATTGTAATGGTGCTACAAATATGGTGCGTGATGTCTTTCCATGTGTAATTGGTTGGGCCTATTGTCGTTGCTCTGCGGGAGGATATTATGTTGTTTCAGCTCAGTCGTTGTGTTTCTGAGAGCTTTGAGGCTATGCTCAGTTCGTTATGATGCTTATGATTGGTTATCGCACGGTATTGATATGATGATAGGATGTTTTCTCATGGGTCGAGAAATGAATGACTTGATAGGAGTTCTACTCGGAGCGTGATTCCAAAATTTCAGTATTTTATTTTCGGCGGAGGAAAGACAATTGGACTATAAATGATCAGGTTCGGGTTTATATAGTAATGAGACTGGGTGTTTTTAAGTGAAGTGGAATCTCCATCTGTGATGTGGCATCGTCGTCTTTGATCGAATAGGATGTGTTAAGTTCGTCGGAGCTATGGTTTCTTTGGTTGCATTGGGTTAGAATAATGTGAAGTAGTACTGAATAAGCGGCTGTCAGAGATCGTGGTGTGCGGTGGTTCAGGATTGAATAAATACTTCTAATGTAGGCGGATCGAGGAAGATGATATTCGGAGAGTTTTGAAGTTGCGGTGGTTTGCTGGTTTAAGTGCTATAGAGAATGATATTTAGTTGCGGCAACAACTGGGCAGCATGCAATGGGGAAGGACATGTGGGAAGTGTCGGGCAATAGTTAAATTTCTAGAAGGCCAGGTGTAAGAAGTGGAAGTCGAGTGGTTGCTTAATGGAGTGGGTTTGACTTAAGTGGGAGAGTGGCAGTGTAGCATATGAGTTCGGTGGTAAGATAGATGCGCATCTTGAGGAAAAGTTTGGAGTGATTGAGAATTTTAGTGGACGGTGATTGGGTCCACGGGCTTAAATTGAAATATTGGTTGTTTCGGCGGAAGATTGGATACAACAGAGAGGAGTTGTTCGATATGAAGAAGGATGCAGCATAGCTGTGACTTAGAAAATATTGTCTCGCATTTAGTAGATGTCCATGAGGAGCGGACGGACTAGTAAAGTTGGTAAATGATAACGGGTGTAGGATAGGGTATTGATGCCGTAGAGATTGTGCAGTACAGCCTCATTGGAAGGTGTCAGTTGGTGATTTTCGCAGGTGAGTTATCTTCTGTGATCAGGTCAGTGGTTGCGTGGTTGGAGGAGTTTTCGCGAGGGATTTTACTGACTATTCAGCAAGAGGTCGGGTATGAGAATGTAATGACTCAGAGTGGTTGTGAAATGCTAACGGAAGGATTTCAAGGAATTTAGCTAGTTGGTTATGCAGGATCATGTCAACAATGAAGGAATATTCTTGGTGAGTTCCAGCTTTGTGTAATAGCGGCTTCAGGCTAAGTGGGAGAGTTCCACCGCCTACGATTTGGTTGCATGGTTATCTATTGGCAAAAATTCTGGTTATCGGCATATTTGTGGGTTATTACAGCTAAGGGAAGAAGACGGGAGTGGTAATTGAGCATAGGATTTGATAAATGTGTGCAAAGGTCGTCCTTATTGAATCAGGTTTAGGCCTTGAAAAGATTCAGGATTTATGATTAGTGCAGAGGTAATTTGCAAGGGAAGTGATTCACCCGAGTGCTTATTCAAGATGGGTGTTCAGGTGCTAGTGAAGCCGTGGATTTGATTATGTTCGGGACCAAGACAGAGTGGGTGACTCTCAAAAACGGTCCTAGTAAATTCGAAGGTCAGAATGTGGTGTCTAAGGATTTCAAGACCACAGTATGGTTAAGAATCAAGCTTTTGCAGCGGAATTTTGAGAAAGAGAATGTGGTTGGAGTGTTCTATGTTATCTTCCACGTTCAAAGTAGCATTTGGAGGAAAAAGAATAAAATGACTTCGGGTTCATATGAGGGTTATCGAAATGGGTATACCGGTCGAAGATGTGAATATGCGTGCAAGGAGAGCATGAAACGGTTCATGGGCTTAGAGACAATGTAGTCTCGTGGAATGGAATCACTCGAGGTGAGTGTGAATTGGATTAAGGTATAAGATGGGTCGTGTTATACGAGCCGTGTTATATGAGCTTAGGGAAGGTTTAATTGAATCTCACTGCGGTATTGTGGCGGTGTTAGCGTATGGGCATTGGGAGTTATTGTTCATCTTGATCTATGGCTTGAGCAAGGTGGGGGAAGTCTGTTGTTGATAAGTTGAGTGCGAGGCTAGGTGTCATATCAGTTTCAGTTTGAGGTATTCGGGTGAATCAGTTATGTCCAGCAGAGGTGGAGTTTGGGAACGACGCAAGTAATGGAAATTTGGAAAAGTTAGATAGCCAGCCATAAGGGAAATGGCCTGTCATGGGTAGGTGGATCCCGGAAAGATGATGGTGGCATAGGCTATTACCTGAGGATTTTCATGTTTTGTGATTATGAGAATTCACTCGTGTGTCGTTATGGTTCTCTTAAATTAAGTTAAGTAAAAGGTTTATATGTGATGAAGTGTTCGCCCTAATAGTGGTTCGGGAGTTATGATGGAATTATTGTGCTATTTCATATTGGCATGTTAGGTGCAGTGAGCAGTATGGAATTTGAGGTAAGGATAAAGGTTGCGGTTCAGTGTTGACAAGGATGTCACGAGCTCGGATGAGCAAGGAAAGGGATTTGGATGTTTAGAGTAAGTTGGTATTGTCTTCAGCGTCACCTGAGATCAGTGGTTGTTTAAAAGGGCTTGCGTTCGGGTTGCAGATTTCTTGGTAGGCTTTACAGCATTTGTGTGGCCGGTGGTATGGAGGTGCAGGCTTGTTATCTTGTGCGTGAGGTCGTGGAAGTGTATTCCACGCGAAGATCATATGAGTGTGACATGTAGTCACTTAATTGATTGAAGATTCAGACCAAGTATAAAGAAGTATAATATTGTTATTTGAGAGTTTATTATGCCTGGAGGGTGCTCGGTTCATTTGGTTGCAGATATAGGGGTTTTGCTCCGGCTATGATGGTTGTTCTCGCATTTTATGAGAAAATGTGGGTTATTATGGACCCAGGTAAGGCCATTAGCCTAGTTTGGTGCGAGCGGAATCGACTCGAGGGTAGTGGATGGATTTAAATATGATTATGGGCTCCATAAGAGTCAGGTGTGTTCATTTCGGTATAGCGCTTCTCATGGAGAGGTATTAGAACATTAGATGTTATTCCATCCTCGTACATTTCATATAATATTATGATTGTGCCGTGTGAGTTGTGAAACGGCTTGATAATTTCTTATGTGTTGAGATTCCGCGTAGTGATGAGGTTATGTGAGCAGGATAGATCTTGAGATTCAGAGTATATATATATCGCACCTCAGCTGTGCTTGAGTTTTGCAGCGTATGTCTCTATGAGTCTCCCCAAGGATGGTATTATGCATTTAGCGTGCTTGTGACTGATATCAATATTTTGTGGTAATGAGCAATTTAGCTCGGTGTGTATCCCCGTGTGTGAATTTTATGTGTGGATCGGGTGGCACATCATCACGGGTATGTTATTTGGATCGGATTGCACGCCGCAACAGTGTGATGTTGAGTACGGTTCCCTATATTTGTTTTTCTTGTGTTTTACTTCCTATTTTCTGAGGAAAGTTCATATTAGTTGCGTGAGTCGAGTAGTCCCTTCCTGAGTCATTTCCTTATGTATCATGTTCGAGTTGTGGCCTATTGGCGCATTGTGGCATCATGTGAGACTGTTGGTCATGTCTGGGGTGACTTGTTGTCTAGCAGTTCATACTGGGTGAGATGAGATTATTGGATCAGGGATCAGTGCGATAGGATTATGCGAAGTAAATTAAAGGAAAAATACCATTATTTGGTTCGTAATGAGGTGATGATTCTAGTCAAGAGGAGAGATTCAATGATTTGTGACTCTGCAGTTGGTTATGAATTTCTACACATCTCTTCCGTTGTGGCGGTATTGTAAGAGCTAGAACAGGACCTATATATGTGTCATGGGGGCATTGTGAAGATTAAATTTGAGGAATATTAGCTATTATGAGCCGATAGTGTTATTATGGTCATGTGAAGGATGTAGTGCATGATGCTAATTCAGCAAAGGCATGCAATCATGTTCTGGTACCTCGTGTAGTGATTAATTCAGTGTTCATGTATTGGAAACAGGCCTGGCAGAGAATTTCGGGAGTTGGAACTTGGTTCTGAGCTTATTTTATGAATAAAAGAGGATATCTTCATATATGATCGGGCTAATGCGCTCAGTTGAGTGATGGCAGCACAGGTAGTTGCACGAAGTGTTAATCGGTGATTTCAGATAACTCTAGAGTGGTTCTTAGCACGTTCAAGGACGAACGTATGTTTAAGTGGGAGAGAATGTAACGACCTGACCGGTCGTTTTGAGCTCTAGCGCGTCGTTTGGCGGTTTAAGTCCATGAGCAGCTTCATTTTCAGGTATTATGACTTGTGTGATCGGAACTGAATTTTGGGAAGTTGGGAGTCGAATTGGAAAGAAAGTTCTCATTTCGGAAGCCTTAAGTTGAAAGAATTTACTAACATTGGATTTTTTAGTAAACGACCTCAGAATCGGGATTTGAAGGTTCTAGCAGGTTCGTATGATGATTTCAGAATTGGGCATATGTTCGGAGCGGGTTTTGGATGACCCGGGAGCGTTTCAGCGCATATTGTAGAAGTTAGCATTTTGGAAGAAATTTCATAAGTCTGGGTTGAAGTGCATTTCAGTGTTATTAATGTCTGTTTGAGATTTGGAGTCTGGGAATATCTTTGTATGGTGATTCTAGTGTTAGTAGTGCGATCGGAAGTGAATTCGGAGGTCCGTAGGTCATTTTGGAGTCATTTGGCTAAAGTTAGAAGTTTGAAGGTTTTTAAGAAGCCCGATCGGAAGTGGAAATTCTAATACCGGGTTCGGATTCCGATTCCGAAAGCTGGAGCAGGTCCGTAATGTTGAATGTGACTTGTGTGCAAAATTTGGGGTCAATCGGACGTGATTTGATAGGTTTCTACATCGAATATAGGAGTTGGAGATTTCAAATTTCATAAAGATTGAATTGAATTGTGATCCATTGGTTCGATGTTATTTGATGTGATTTGAGGCCTCAAGAAGGTCCGCATTATGTTTTGGAACTGGTTAGTGTGATTGGACGGGGTCCCGAGGGCTCCGGGTGGATTCCGGGTGGTTATCAAATCGAATTTGGAAGTTTGAGAAAGGTTAAGGCTGCTGGTGTTTGGTGTAACCGCACCTGCGAGGTTTTGGCCGCAGGTGTGGAGCCGTAGGAGCGGCCTTGGGGTCGCAGAAGCGGAAAAAGGACTGGCCTGGCTGAGGGCGCAGGTGCGAGATTGTGTCCCCACCTGCGAAGGCGTAGATGCGGAAGTGGGGAGGCACAAGTGCGGATTCGTGCCAGTCAAGGGGAGTGCGCAGCTGTGAGGTTTGGGCTGCACCTGCGAGGCCGCAGGTGCGCGGTTCGACTGAAGGTGCGGAGGTCGGGTCTGGGCAGTGTGTATTTTAAGACAGGATTTGGACATTTTTCACTCATTTCTTACTTTGGTTGGGCAATTTTTGGAGCCTTGAAGAGAGGGGATTTCATCATCCTCTATGAGGTAAGTAATTCTTGCAAGTATTAGGTTAAATACATGATTTCATAAGGATTTAAACATGGAAATTGGTGGAAATTGTGGGTTTTGGGTAGAAGACCTAGAAATTTATATTTTTGGATTTTTGCCACGAATTTGGGCATGGAATTGGGAATAAGTTATATAATTGAGTTCATGATGTTATGGGTAAACTTTATCTTTGAAAATTTTCGAAATCCGGGCCCGAGGGTGATTTTATCGACTCTCCGAGCGGAGTTGGGAATTTATACAAATTGAATTGTTATAAGTATTAGAGTGTTGCGTTGCGCATCTATGTGAGTCGTCGGAAGGGCTTGGAGGCTGGTTATGAATCTTCGGAGCAAGGTAAATCTCCTTTCTAACCTCGTAAGCGAGAATTGTCCCCATAGGTGAAATAATTAAATATGTGCTACTATTTGTGGGGGCAACGTATGCACGAGGTGACGGGAGTCCGTGCATAGCTACAATTATGCTTATGTCCGGGTAGTCTAGGCCCCAAAAGCATGTTATATTTGTCGTACTTGTAACCTTATTGATGAAATTAAAATGTTTAAACCTTATCGAACTTGGTAAATGAATTTTCTGGAAAAGATTTAAATACTATTTTCGTGACCACTAAAAGAGAAATTGTCATTTTCTTGGGTACTTATTTTCCCGATGTAGTCGGGGTGGACTGTTTGAATGTGTATGATTATGTGTGACCGCTTCGCAATTTATATTCCACGAGCGGGGTGATTTCTTCCACTACTCTCATAGGAGCGGGCCGTACGCCACGGCATGTTAATAGATGCATCTATGGTTCGCGTCGTTCGACCCTTCGGTAGTGCACGGTTTACATTTATGTTGGTTCGGGCCGTTCGACCCTCGGCATTTCCTGCGCATGATATTTGCTGGATACCATCTGTGATTTGAACTTTTTAATTGCCTTAAGATATGAGTTGTTAACTGAAAGGACGGAAACGGAGATTTATAATTTATGAAAGAAGTTGTCCTTTCCTATTGTTATTTGTTATCTGATTATAACATCCATGTTTAGCATCACACTTGTTTATATTAAATTGACCTCTAGCAAGTGTCAAAGTCGACCTCTCGTCACTACCTCTTCGAGGTTAGGCGGGATACTTACTGAGTACATGTTGTTTATGTACTCATACTACATTCGATGTGCATTTTGTTGCACAGGTACATGTATATCTAGTGTCCCGCTTGGCGCCGTGGCATGGTTGATATGGGGACTTGGGTGAGATGCACCTCTCGAGACGACCCGCAGCCAGCAGAGTCTCTTTCAGCGTATTGAGTTGTACTTTCTTTACTGTCCCGTTTGTATTCTAGACGGTTATTGTATTTCATTTGCTTTTTCTTAGGAATTTCTCATGCACTTGTGACACCGGGTTCTGTGAGGTATTTGTTAATTGAGGTGTTAAATCCTTGTTATTTACTTAGTAAATTTTTATCGATTTTTATATAATGAAATGAAAAGTAACGATTTCAAAATACTAAAATAAGAATTTTAATTATCTATTGAGTGTTAGCTTGCCTAACAATGGTGTCCGGCGCCATCACGGCCTTAGCGTACTTTGGGTCGTGACAAGTTTAAAGAATTAAAATATTGAGCCTTAGACATAATTTTGTTATGGTATTAAAATTATAAATCATTTTTATTTGGTCAAGGTAATAAATTTACGTGGCTAAGAGGTGACATAGCTGGTCTGATTCCTTTTTTAAAACAAAATAACAATAAAAGTTGACTTTGTTCTTACATCCTATTTTTTGGAGGTGTTCTTAAAAAACAATCAATTCTTTTTTCTTAAATTATTATTAAAATGACTTAATAATTCTCTTTCTTAATAATTTAAAAGCTAGGCAACTAGTAGGCGCGCTTCAAATTTTTCATTCACGTACTCGCTTGCGTAGCGTGATGTTTATCAATTAATTCAATAATATTATACCATACCTATTAGATTTAGTTAATTTTTAATTTAACTATTCCTTTGCTAAAAATTGCGGATTTGCTTGCATAGCGCGGTACTTGACATTTATTGAATGTCAAAATTAAATTTCTCACATGTAGTAATTTTCCCAAAAGTAATAACTTGTCATGGCTGCGGATTCACTTGCATAGCGCTATTATGACAAAAAAGTTAATAAATTTTATCCTGATCACGCATTCGCTTGCGTAGTATGATTATGACATCTTATTATATTCTTTAATTTTTCTAATAATCAAGAAATAGAAGAGGGTAGGCAAAATATAAAAATTATATAAATTACAGTTTGTCCAAAATTGATTCAAGCCAAGTTTTAAGTTAATAAAGCGACCACACCTTCTTCCCCATCAACAGAATTTCTTATCCGGACTTTATTTTCACAAACCAATAATAATAGAGTCAAATCTTCCTTTGACTAGGGATTCAAACAAAAGGTGACTTGGAACACCCAAAATAAATTCCAAGTGGAAACTCTGTACATAAAATAATCCTTACTCAAATTTTTCACTTTAATTAAAAAAACTCTTTAACCCACAATCCATAACGCATTATATTTTAGGGTTAAGAAAAGGGTGTGACAGCTATGGCGACTCTGCTGGGGACAACCAGAATTCGAGCTTGTACATGTTGACTTTTTATTTGGCTTTATTAATTTTGTATCTATTGTAATTTATTTTTGGCTAATGTGCTACCTATTCGTTTTTTACCGCTTTGATATTTTTGAACTGTACATATAAATTGTCTTCTCACACACATCCCTCTGAGTCTTCCTGAAATTAAAATTGGGCATTTGCTTGACATAGCCCGCTTTATTTGAGACAGCCGAGGTGCTTGTCAACCGGTGAAGGATTTTAGTCACACATGTTTTAGGTGGGGAGCACCACCAGCTAAGACGGAAAGAAATGCTACCGGTACGCTGACCCTCCTCGACTCGAGTTGTCTGCTAGAGTAAGTCAGTCTAGATACCTTCTCCAATAGGATTTAGACCTAGAAGAACTAACCTCGTGCCGGATATCCCTGGTAGGTTCGTTTTATTTGCATCATATGCATTTGACTTAGCGAAACTCAGCACAGGGGCCGGATCCGTATAAGGCAGGTATCCTCTTTGAGACCATCATGTTCACTTATGTGCTACTTGTTACATCATTTGGAAGGCTTGCTTGCATTGTTGACCGGATTTAGAAAATTAGTTGAGCGAAATTATTACTTTTTAAAAAAAAAAAGAATAATTCTCCTAGTTTAGTACAAATAATCCTTTTTTTTACTAAGATTCTGTAGTCTAGCGTGAGGTGTAAAGATTAATTTTCATAAAAACCAAAAGAGAAGAATACTCAGTTTCACTGAACTACGCGGGTTTGATTCTCACCAGATGTGAGATACGTAGCCAAACCCCATCGGTTCCGGCTCACGATTTTCAAAAAACAAACATCAAAAATATCTTCCTTTACTTCTTTCTTTAGAAAAGTCTTTCTTAGAGACCTAATTTTTCAAAATCCAAAAATATTTTCTTTTCTTCTTCAGAAGTTTTTCTTTCAAAAATTGAAAAGAAAATTCAAAATTCAAAAATATTTTCTTCTTTAGAAGTCTTTCTTTCATAAATTCAAAATAAAGTTTCAAAAATCCTAAAATATTTCCTTTATTTTGTAGAAGTTTTTTTCTTTCAAAATTCTCTAAAAAAATCAAAATTCAAAAGATAAATCCAAACAAATTGAAATCCAAAAATATTTTATTTCTTCTTTATAACTCTTTCTTTCGGAAACTAAAAAAAATCAAAATCCATAAAAACAAAAAAAAGAGTGAGTTTATTTACTTTATTCATGATCTTACTTGAACTACGTAATGATCTGATTCACGCGGCGACATGATACGTAGTCAATCCCCAAAAGGTTCAATAGAAATATTTTTCAACGGCTCTAAAATAAGGCGAGGTGTAAGAAAAAGCAAAAAAAGAGAGGAATAAATAAGATCGTCAATAAGCGACAACCTTATAAGCCGGAATGAAACATGATGCCTTCCAAAAGCATGTTAGAGACGATGATAATGTTAGGAGCATGACATATTACGTGTGATTCATATCTTTAAAATGTTTAATCCTAACACATGTGTTGTCTCTTATCAAGTAAGCATAAGGTGGTTGGTTTGTGGTGAAAATGGCAACAAATCATTAGTTCACCAGATCTAAAGGAAAGGTATCGATGGCTAACAATAATGAAATCGAGTTGGTCAGTGACAACCCCCAGGGTCAGCCAGTTGACCAAGAGTCGGAGGAAGTAAGAAGAGTGAAACAACAATTGTCTGATGTGTATCAGTCTTGGGTCTCTGGTCACCCTCCACCTCAGAGTCCCTTTGAGAGAACTTCCACCATACCCCAGGCTACTCAACCACCGCTCAATGCAACAAGCGATCATATTCTACCACCAGGGTATGTGCCAAACTACAGCTTCCACGGCGCCCCTGGTACCTTTAATGTGCGACCTCCAACCGCACCGGTCAGGAACACCCCTCTTGTTGTGTCTAGTGTGCCGGTATATGCAATCCCTCCACCCCATCCTTTTACGAGACCAAACAACGAGCTACAAACTCATGCTTATGATGGCCAATACTACTCTCCAAATATGTCGTTCAGGGTCTCGTCTCCTTACAACCAGACTCCTCAGTACGAGTCACCAGTGGAAAATGAAAAGCCTGCCAAGATGGGCGAGCCGGATGAGATAGCCAGGAAAATGAAAAGTCTTGAACAGAACATAAAGAACATACAAGGATTAGATGGTCACAAAATTTTATCATTCAGTGCTCTATGCATGTTCTCCCATATCCATTTTCCACCAGGGTTCAAGACACCAAAATTTGAGAAGTATGATGGACACGGCGACCCTATCGCCCACTTGAAAAGGTACTGCAACCAGCTAAGGGGTGCATGTGGAAAAGAAGAATTTCTGATGGCTTATTTTGGGGAAAGTCTTGTGGGGGTAGCCTTTGAATGGTTCATTGACCAAGATATCTCTCACTGGCACGTCTGGGACGACATGGCTCAGGCCTTCGTCAAACAATTCCAGTACAACATAGATATTGCACCAGATCGCAATTCCCTGTCCAATATGAAGAAAAATTTGACTGAAAGCTTTAGGGAGTATGAAATCGAGTGGAGGGAGCAAGCGGCTAGAGTCAAGCCACCCATGGATAACCATGAGTTGATCACTGTTTTTCTAGAGGCTCAAGAGCCTGACTACTTTCAGAACATGATGTCTACGATGGATAGACCTTTGTAGAAGCAATCAAAATAGGGGAGATGGTAGAAAATGGCCTCAAGACTGGCAAAATTGTAAGTCAAGCTGCTCTCAAAGCCACTACCCAAGATATCCAAAATTTGTCGGGAAGTTTGGCAAATAGAAAGAAGAGAGATGAAGGGTCAATGATGACTTCGGGATCCAAGGAAGTTCAAAGAGGGGCATCGCACCCTTATGTGCAGGTTCATTAGGGGCAATCCAGCTACCCTCAACATTATTATCCTGCGCCAATTCCTCAATACTCGGTAGGCCCACCACAATATACAGTGTTCAATGCTCAATCCTATGCTCGGCCTCCCAATCAGCAAGTACGGGCACCAGCTCCAAGGATCCCCTGACCTCAGCAATAAATTTCCGGGCACCCTACAATGCTCGTCCTAGGTAGAATTATGGTCGAGAGCAGAGGCCGGCGGAAAAATTCACTCCATTGGATGAATCATACTCTAGTCTATGCCAGAAGCTGAAGCAAATAGGCGTGATTGGACCCATCACTCCCCACCATATAAATCCTGATTCACATGGATTTCAAGCAAATTCTAGATGTGAATATCATTCATGTTCCCCGGGGCATAGTACTGATGACTGTTGGACTCTGAAAAGAGCCATAAAAGACTAATTGCTGAAAAACTGATTGTAGTGACAAATGACGAGGACCCTCTTAATGTGACAAACAACCCCTTTCCAGTACACAATGATGTTCACTTTGTGGGAATGATTGTCCGAGATCAAGAATACAAGTCGGCTGGTCAAGTAGAAATGGCAGCAGGAGCAATTCAAGAAGGAACAAATCTAGAAGTGAGTCCAGGCTGAGATATGCCATTGATTGTGAAAGGTGCCCAGAGCTCAGAGAAGGCAACTTTATTTGTTCCAAAAATATCGAGGTTGGAAGTTCGCTCCAATGTTCCAAGCCAAAGGTTATATTTCCTTGGAGGCCACCCCATCACAAGGCAGAATCAGAGCGGTACGAAGGGTATAAACGAGCCAATCATAATCAAACATGTCGTGCAACCCCCTGTGATAAACACGAAAACCATTCCTTGGAACTACAACAAAACTGTGATGACTTACAAAGGCAAGGAAATCATAGAAGAAGTGGGGGAAACTAGAGGTTTGACTCGATCGGGGAGGTGTTACTCTCCAGAAGAGTTGAGGAAGGCCAAGCAAATCAGATAAGGACAATTACTGATAAACAAACCAGTCACTGAAGAAGAGGCGGAAGAGTTTTTGAAAAAGATGAAAGTTCAGGATTACTCAATCATTGACTAGCTCAGGAAGACTCCTGCACAAATCTCTCTACTTTATCTGCTCATACATTCAAAAGAACATGCTCGGGTACTAATCAAGATCCTGAACGAGGCACATGTCTCAGAGAAGACCACAGTGAATCAGTTGGAGAAGATGTCCAACAGAGTTTTTGAGGTGAACAGAATCACCTTTACTGATGATCAGCTCCCCGAAGAAGGAGCCGGACACAATAGGGCTTTACACTTGACTGTTAAATGTGAGGGGCACTATGTAAAGCGATTCATGGTTGATGGAGGCTCGAGCGTAGATGTATGTCCTATCTCCACCTTGCAAAGAATGAAGATCAATACAGGCAAAATCCGACCCAGAAATGTCTGCATCCGGGATTTTGATGGCTCAGCGAGAGATACCATCGGGGAGATCAACCTCACCATGACTATTGGGCCAGTTGACTTTGAAATTGTCTTCAGGGTAGTGGACATGGACACTTCTTATAAATTTCTTCTTGGAAGGCCATGAATCCATACGGCCCGAGCTGTGCCATCCACCTTGCATCAGATGCTCACATTCGAACATGACAGGCAAGAAATTATTGTTCGCGGGGAAGACGAGTCTTCCATTTATAAAGACTCGTTAATCCCCTGTATTGAGGCCAAGGAAGGGTTTGAGTCCATTATCTATCAGGCTTTTGAAGTAATTGTTGTGGACCATGTTGAGGAAGGAAAGCCCATACTGCATCCTCGTCTTTCCGCCACATCTGTAATGGTGGCTGCACTTATGCTGAGACAAGGTTATGAACCAGGAAAAGGCTTGGGGGCTCATTGCAAGGAATTTCGGAGCCCATTTCTCCGTTCAGTAACCAGGGTAATTTTGGTTTAGGCTTCAGGCCAACACAAGCAGACAAAGACAAATCCAAGCACCGCAAAAATCATGGATGGGTCTTGCAACAACCTATCCCTCACATTTTCTACACTTTTGTCAAGCCACGACTCCAAGAAGGTCACAATTCCTCGGTGCAGGAAAACATTGATGAAATTTTCCATGGCCTCAGCTAGATGTTCTCTGAAGTGAATATGATCCAGGCTGGTGAAGGCACTAGTCGTGCCAATATGCAATTAATTGGCCCAAACACCATGCTCAGCAACTCGGAAGCAACTCATCTTCCCACGAGGAAGGAGTCTTGGTAGTTTGCTTTTGCAGCTTCTTTTTTGTATTTTGGGTTACTTTCAGGGTTGTAATCCAAACACCTCAATATGATTGATTTGTTTTGATGTTAAACCTTCTATCCTTTAAAATTCAATGAAATGCAGTTTAGTTTCGTATTAAATTTTGTATCTTTTTCTTTTCCTAATTCCAAACATTTTGTTTTCATTTCAGTTTTGTTAATGTCGGCTTTAATAACATGACATGCATGCGGAATTCACGCTCAGATCTTAAAAAGCTGTCTAATTTTGAAATAATGCATCAAGAGGTTGAAAATGATGAAGATGAGGCTGTTGAGGAAATAACAAGAGAGTTGGAACAGTTTGAAAATAAGCCTAAGCCCAACCTCAATGAAACTGAGTCCATTAATATCGGAAGTCATGAAGAAGTTAGAGAAACAAAGATAAACATTCACACTAAAGAAAAAATCAGAGATTCCTTGATTCAAATTTTATTTGAATATAAAGACGTATTTTCTTGGTCTTATGATGATATGTCGGGTTTAAGTGCTGATCTAGTGGTTCATAAGCTTCCCATGTATCCTTATTTTCCACCAGTCCAACAAAAGCAACGAAAAATTTAAAACGGACATGAGTGACAAAATCAAAGAGGAAATAATGAAGCAGTTGAGCGCCAATGTGGTCAGAGATGTCTGATACACCATCTGGGTGGCAAATGTTGTCCATGTTCCAAAGAAGGATGGAAAAACTAGAGTCTGTGTTGACTACAGAGACCTGAACAAAGCTAGTCCAAAGGATAATTTTCCTTTGCCAAACATCCACATTCTTGTAGATAATTGCGCAAAACATGAGATACAATCGTTTGTGGGTTCCTATGCTAGGTACCACCAGATTCTAATGGATGAGGATGACGCAGAAAAGACCGTTTTCACCACTCTATGGGGTACTTATTGTTATAGGGTCATGCCATTCGGTTTGAAGAGTGTAGGGGAAACTTACATGAGGGCCATGACAACCATTTTCCATGACATGATGCACAAAGATATTGAAGTATATGACGACGATGTCATCATAAAATCAAAGACACAAGCTGATCACGTGCGCGATTTGAAAAAGTTCTTCGAACAGCTTCGAAGGTATGACTTTAAGCTTAATCCAGCCAAGTGTGTATTTGGGGTTCCATCTGGGGAACTCCTTGGTTTTATAGTCATCCGAGGGGCATCAAATTGGATCCATCTAAGATAAAGTCCATTTGAGATCTGCCATACCCCAAGAACAAAAAAGAAGTCATGAGTTTGCTTGGGAGGCTGAACTACATCAGTACGTTCATTGCTCAGATCACAACCACGTGCGAGCCCATCTTTAAGTTGCTGAAAAAGGATGCTGCTATCAAGTGGACGGATGATTGCCAAAAAGCTTTTGATAGGATCAAAGACTATCTGTTAAAAACCCCCTGTACTAGTCCCACCTGAACCTGGTAGGCCTTTGTTTTTATATCTATCGGTGATGGATAATTCCTTTGGATGCGTTCTAGGGCAACATGATGCAACAGGCAAAAAGGAACAAGCAATATATTATTTGAGCAAGAAGTTCACCAATTATGAGATGACGTACACCCTTTTAGAAAGGACGTGTTGTGCCTTGACTGGGGTTGCTCAGAAGCTGAGGAATTATCTCTTAGCCTATACCACTTACCTCATATCCAAAATGGATCCTTTGAAGTACATCTTTCAAAAACCAATGCCCACTAGAAGACTCGCAAAATGGTAGATTCTACTCACAGAGTTTGACATTGTCTATGTCACTCGCACCCCAATGAAAGCACAGGTTTTGGCAGATCATTTGGCAGAGAATCCAGTTGATGATGATTATAAGCCACTGAGAACATAATTCCCAAACGAAGAGGTCAACTCAATAGAGGAAGTAGTTCTGGACAATAGCCATGTATGGAAAATGTATTTTGATAGGGGTGTCAATATCAAAGGAGTTGGGATCGGGGCAATCCTCATCTCACCTATCGGACAACATTACCCTGTAACGGCCCGACTTCATTTCTTCTGTACCAATAATACGATAGAATATGAAGCTTGTATCATGGGTCTGAAAATGGACCTCGATCTGAATGTGCATGAACTATTGGTTATGGGAGATTCTGATTTTCTTATTCGGCAAGCCCAAGGCGAATGGGAGACTCGAGACATCAAGCTTATTCCATACAGACAATGTGTGCAAGACCTGAGCAAAATATTCAAATCCATCGAGTTCAGGTACATTCCCAGGTTTCACAGCGAGCTAGACGACGCCTTGGCTACCTTAGCCTTGATGCTCCCTTATCCAGGTAACACTCATATTGATCCATTAGAAATCCAAGTTCGGAATCAACACAGTTACTGTAATACTATTGAGACAGAACTAGATGGTGAACCATGGTATCATGACATAAAACGATTCCTGAAAACAAGGGAATACCCAGAGCATGCCAAGGCAGATTAAAAAAGAACTAAAAGGTGGCTCGCCGGCGATTTCTTCCTGAATGGCTAAATTTTGTACAAAAGTACCCCCAGATTTGAAGTTATTGAGATGCATAGATGCCACAGAAGCTGAGCGGATCATGAGTGAAGTGCATTCGGGGGTATGTGTACCTCACATGAATGTATATGTTTTGGCGAAGAAGATTCTGCGGGCAGGGTATTATTGGCTTACTATGGAGCGAGATTGCTTCAGTTTTGTTCGCAAGTGTCACCAATGCCAGATTTATGGTGACCTGATTCACTCGCCACCTTCAGAGTTGCATCCCATGTCCTCTCCTTGGCCCTTCGTTGCTTGGGGAATGGATGTTATTAGGACAATCGAGCCAAATGCTTCAAATGGGCATAAATTCATTTTGGTTGCAATTGATTACTTCACCAAGTGGATGGAGGTCGTCACTTTCAAAGCAGTCACCAAGAAAGCGGTGATAGACTTTGTTCATTCCAACATCATCTGTCGTTTTGGTATCCCAAAGACCATTATCACTGACAATGCAACCAATCTGAATAGTAATTTGATGAAGGAGGTATGTGAGAAATTTAAAATTATGCATCGCTATACTACCTCTTACCGTCCAAAAGCCAATGGAGCCGTTGAAGCGGCAAACAAGAACATCAAGAAGATTCTTAGGAAGATGATCCAACTTTCCAGACAATGGCATGAAAAGTTGTCTTTTGCTCCTTTGGGATACCGCAGGACTGCTCGCACATCTGTTGGCGCAACTCCTTATCTGTTGATATATGGAACGGAAGCTGTAATACCGGCTGAAGTCGAAATTCCCTCTCTTCGGATCATTGCGAAGTCGGAGATTAAAGATACATAATGGGTAAAGACCTGATTAGAACAACTAATGTTCATTGATGAAAAATGTCAAGCAGCAGTGTGCTTTGGCTAATTATACCAGCAAAGAATGGTGCGCGCTTACAACAAGAAAGTGCGTCCAAGGCACTTCGAGATGGGCCAACTCGTTCTGAAATGCATTCTTCCACACCAAGTAGAAGCTAAAGGAAAGTTCTCCCCAAACTAGCAAGGATCCTACATCATCAAGAAAGTGTTACCAAAAGGGGCCTTGCACTTGGTAGATGAAGAAGGACGGGTACCAGACATGACTATTAACGCAGATGCAGTCAAAAGATATTATGTCTGATATATACCCACTGTGGAACTTTCACGCATGATTTTCTCAGAATCGAGATGACGAAGGCTATCATTGCTCGCTATTCCAAATAGGTGTCACCCTTTTGTTAAACCATTTGAGCTATATTTGTCTTCTTTGTTTTCCACTTTTTGGAACCTGTGTACTTGCAAAAGCAACAAAAAAAAAAGTCAAACAACAAATCTTCTGAGTCATTGTACTATGTCCGACCTGATTCTGAAAGGATACGTAGTTAGACTTACCCTGGTTTCAGTCCCATCACAACAAAAAATCCATATTCCCAATACTCCAAAACTGGGCCAACAGTTTGTTTTATTTTACAGTTTTTCCGTAGAAATGGTTCCAAAAGTTGTAATTTAGTTCAAGGTTCTTTATAACTTATCCCTGTTAAGAACTTCTGATCGATCTTTGAGAATATCTCAAGTCCCCAGGGGCATTGGGAAACCTTCCGTATGTCGTATCTTAGTTGGAAAAAAAATGAGATAGTCATATCGGTGAAAACCCGTATGGGCACTGTAAGGAGAAAGTGGGCAGAGAAATGAGAGAGTCTTATTGGTGAAAACCCAAATGGGCACCATAAGTTGACAGTGAGTAGAGAAATGAGAGAGGAAAGTTAGCAAAAACCCGCAAAAGGGCGCTACTAGCCGAATGAGGGTCTTCGATACCCTGGCATGAGCACAACCAAGACAGTTTCAAGATGAACATTTGCGACAGATTTTGAGAATTAGACAGATCAGACGGATCAGGCGTCCAGTCCAAAATGCATGTCATGATTCATTGAAGTCGGCACATACTTCCAGATAAGTCTCCCTATTCCTTTCCCTGAAAGGTACATCTTTTGTTTAAGAACAGTTTTTTTTCATCTTCAATTATTCTTCTATTTTTACCCATAATTTTTCTTTGAGTCCCTTTCGGTCTAATCTTGCATCCAAAGTGAAACCAAGAAATGGCTGCCAGTTTCCCTGTAATATCGAGCACAATTTGGGGCATATATGGCATTGACAAAGGCAGAATTCATTTGTGATCTCATTCGATAAGGCGAACAAAGTGTCTCAAAGAAACTGAAAAGGTCTCCTAAGCAAGACCTGCTTCATGAGAAAAGTTGATAAGCACTACGGACACAAACTAGTATTGGGTGCAAGACAGCTGAGTTTGGTTTTAAAGGGAAGAATTGCCTTGCCTTAGGTACAAGGTTTAGCGGTACCCTGTGCATCCAAGTATGAAACAGTCAGGGGAAACATCGGAAAACAAGGTTTCCAGAATACAATATAGAGTATCCGAGCACCTCGGTACCGCACTGATAAAATCAGTTCTTCAACAGTGAAGTGGCTGTGAATTCAAACTACAACAGGGCATCAAAGGCCACAAACCAACCACCACTTTGAAAAATCAAAAAAAATTCTTTGTTTGAAGCAGGAACAAAGAAGTTCAGAATGGCGATTCTCAAAGGACGAATGTCACCAAACATAATCTCCTTAAAATCTCTATTTTCTTTTATTTTTAGCATGCATCACTATTATTCACACCTCTCATTTACGTAGCTTGACTAAGGTAGAACCATTTTTTCCTAGAGATATCCAACTCATAGTTCCGAGTAGAAGTACTCTTCGCTCAGGTTATTTTACGTAGCTTAACTCAGGTAGAACCCTTTTCGCCTAGAGGGATCCAGCTCATAGTTCCGGGTAGAAGTACTCTACTCTCAGGTTGTTTTACGTAGCTTAATCCAAGTAGAAAATTTTTTCCTAGAGGGATCCAGCTCATAGTTCCGGGTAGAAGTACTCTTCTCTCAGGTTGTTTTACGTAACTTAACCCAAGTAGAACCTTTTCGCCTAGGGGTATCCAGCTCATGGTTCCGGGTAGAATTACTCTTCGCTCAGGTTGTTTTACGTAGCTTAACTCAGGTAGAACCATTTCGCCTAGGGGGATCCAGCTCATAGTAGAAGTACTCTTCCCGCAGGATGTTTTACATAACTTAACTCGGGTAGAATCGCTTCTCCTAGAGGGATCCAGCTCATAGTTCCGGGTAGAATTACTCTTCGCTCAGGTTGTTTTGTCATAGCCTAACTTAGGTAGAATCTTTTCATCTATAGGGATTCAACAATTTATCAGGAATACAGGCTACCACCCCCTGGTTACATTCCTCTTTAGTAATACAGGGTATCAACCCCTGGTTACATTTCATCTCAGTAATACAAGGTACCAACCCCTGGTTACATTTCTTTTTAGTAATACAGGGTGTCAACCCTTGGTTACATTTCCCTTCCAATAATACAGGGTACCAACCCCTGGTTACATTTCTTCCTGGTGATATAGGGCGCCAATCCCTGGTTGTTTTCCCTTTCAGTAATTCAGGGTACCAACCCCTGGTTACATTCCTCCTAGTGATATAGGGCGCCAACCCCTGGTTAAATTTTCTTTTTCGGTAATATAGGGTACCAACCCCTGATTACATTCCTCCTCAGTAATACAGGATGCTGACCCTTGGTTACATTTTCCTTTCAGTAATACAGGGTACCAACCCTTGGTTACACTCCTGTCAGTAATATAGGGTACCAACCCCTGGTTACATTCCTTTCAGTAATATAGGGTATCAACCCCTGGTTACATTCCTTTCAGTAATATAGGGTACCAACCCTTAGTTACATTTCCTTTCAGTAATACAGGGTACCAACCCCTGGTTACCTATCCTCTTGGAAATGTAGGGTACACAATCTCTCGTTACAAATTTTATCTCTTTTAGCTAGTTTATCCTACTGTTTCTGTGTGCCTTTCAATAAATCAGATAGTTTATAGCTTTCTTTGATAACTCACAAAATTTTATTAGTCCAAACTGGGAAAGAAAAATTTTGTTCTTTTTGTTCGTCTTTGATGGCTTTGCAGGCCCCACCATAGAGCATAAGAGGATAAAGCTTGCGGTTTCAGCTTCTCATCAGAAGAAATAAGTCTTTCGATCACAAGATAGTTGGAGTTAGCATTGATAATGTGTCAGCAACCCAGCTTCTCAAATTTCATTTTCCCAAATTCTGATCGGGAAATCAAGCAATCGAGAATGAGCCATAATCTTTTCTTCAAAGAGCATCAAGATCCAATCTAAGGTCAACACAAGCGAGCAGGTCAAGAATCAAGATTTGACTCCACAAGACATATAGATAGGAATTTTGCAACTCTTAGCTTGAGAGACATATGTAGTTCTTTTCTCTTTTCCTTTAATGTAAGCAGCAAGTAACAGTAACAGCAACAACAGGAGTTTTAAATCCAGTGTCTGGTAATCTCAGCTACCAAATTTTCCCAGAACTATACTGACCTGATTCCTCTAAACAAGGATATGTAGGCAACCTCGGAAACAAGGTTCGGTCACCATTTTTCAAAAATTGCTTCCATTGGAGTGATATGTGAGCAAAAATTAGTTATGGCATTCACTTTTCTTTGCACGAAAACACTTCATGTTCTCGAGCAAAGAGGGGCAGCTGTGAATACCTAATTTTTGCACTATTGTTAACATCTCCTAAATTTATAACTGTTTTGTTGATTTCTTTTTCTTTCTCAATTTTTAATTTTTTTAATTTGTTATTGATTTTTCTTATCACAAAAATACCAAAAAATTATTATCTTTTTGTGTGTGTGCTGTTTTAATTGACTAATTATTTGATAAGTTAATCAAATCAATTTCTCATATGATTAATTCAATTGTTAGCTAATGAGTTTTATTAGGTTTAAATTTATTAGTTGGTATTTAGATTAATTAGATTATAGTTTAATAAGATAGGATTAAAGGAAAATGGTTAAAATTGAAATGGTTGGGTGGCTAAGAGTGCAATTTTAATGCCAATTAAGTGGCTGCTAGGAGAGGGTTAAAACGATGTAGTTTTAAACAAAACCACGTCGTTTCATTAAGTGAAACCAAGATCCAATCTCAGCCCTTCAATTCTCAAGATCCAACGGTCCTGTTTTAATTTCCTCCAAGGTATATAATCCTTTGTAAATCAGATTTTTAGCCATTTTTCACTTAATACAAATCCTAGTCTCCTCTCTATCTCTCTTTCCCTTTCTCTCAGTCGTCGCCGTCGCACCACCACTTCTACCACCGCGGTCAGTGGTCCAAATACCCTCAAAACTTCACCATCTGCTCATCTTTCTCTCCTCTTTCCATATATTCAACTCAAATCTCCTAAGACCTCACCAATCTCCACGAATCTAGCAAAAATCGAAACCCTAGTCGCCCCCTTTTTCTCAAATTCATGAAGTTCTAAACCGCCCCACACTACAATACATACATCAACGGATAAAGCTCTTCAAGACCTACCTATTGATGTCAATTTCACCCCGAAAATCCGGCGATGAAAATCTGGCGACCACCCCACTGTCGATTCATCACCGGCAGCAACCAAAAACGCACTAATCTTCCTCTTTTTGTCTATATTCCAGCCTCGAGCGAGATTTTATTGTTGATTACACTGAAATCGAACTCCGGTTCAATAGAGTTCGAATGTTTCGGTGTTTATCAACAATAAGAGCTTGCTCGGGATAGAACACTTCTCAAACCACCACCACTTCCACTGTCCTGCCATTGCCTGGGTGCTCGAGTTTGGTAAAATTCCTAATCCCGTTCTCTTTGTTTTAGACTTTGTGCTTTTCTTTTTTGATTTTTTAGTTTGTTTAAGTTTAAGTTCTGATAATGATCGATCGACTAGTTCATATTCTGTTGTTTCTGATTTCGACGTTTAGTTAGTTTTGTTGTGAATAATTACTTCACTGTAATACGTGTTTTGCCTAATCGTAGATTTTTTTTTTCTTTCTTGGATTGATCATTTCAGCATTAGTTTAATTGGCTAAGTTGAATACTGAATTTTCTGCTTTTACACTGGTTTGGATTGGCTAGTTAGTTTGATATTAGTTTGTGAAGGGTAAAGGGTAAATGATTAAGTAGGGTACGTGTTTGGTTTACTTTTTACTATTTGCTGACTATTTGGAGTACAATATTCCAAACACTATTCGTAGATGGTAAAATTTTGTCTTTTGGAAAAAATCTATCCTTTGAATAGTTTGGACATAATTTTGGAGAAAATTTTGTCTTTTGGACAGATTGGTAACAATAATTCAAGCTCTCCCTCTCATATAAATATTAGGTCTTTCTTTCAATTAAAGGGAAGATTTTTGAACACTCTAAGACATCTTTACTCTAAAAAAACATCTTTTACACACTCTATACATGAGAAAGACTTTGAGAACAAAACAACAGAGAGTTTAAGAGGCTTTTAAGTGAGTTTTCTCTTAAACCAAAATACTTAAATGAGCAAAGGTCCTTGAAGTTTAATTTTCGGATTTTCCTTCCCTGAAAGTTTGTTGGGCTTCGAGATATATTCGGGCTTGTTTGTTTGGTTGTTTTTTTGTTGCTTGTTGTTGTCCCTTTTGCTGTTTTGTTGTTGTCACCGCTGCTGATTTTTAGTTCATCCACTGCTGATATTTCTGTTATCTAGGTAATTCCTTTAATATACAAAAATTCTTGATCAAGAAAGAATGCAAGTGAAGCAATTTGAGTTCTTCAGAGCGTTTGAAAGCATTCTGTCCGTACTGCTTTAAATATCTCTCAAGTTGACTGGAATAAATATTCAAGTGTTCGAATTTATCAGAATGTCGGCTTATGAATTTATTTGCTTTCATGTATCAATAATACACATGTAGAAGGTCTTGTGATTATTTTCAGTAACTTTAGTTGTGTTAGATTAAGGAGTTGAGGATTGCTTTGTTGTTAAACTTTTGATGGCCTTTATGTTTAATAAGTAGACTGTGTAAGTAAAACCTTAAAAGATTCCACCTTTGCGTTAAGGATTAAGTTTTGGAGTTTCATTCGCCACTGTTTGGATATGAAAGTAGCCATAGAGTTGTTTTGAATGCCTATTAGGTTCGTCATTGAGCTTTGTCCGACTCTCATTTGAAATATTCTTCTTGATACCTGGATTAGAAAATTTTGGTAATATTAAAGATTATATGGAGTAATTTTTTCAAGGTTATTGTTTTAGAGTTTGTAAAGAAGTTTAGAGTTGGTAAAAGTTAGTTTTTCATGATTTAATATTTATTAGTTTGTTAAGATAAGATGTATTGAGTTTTGGAATTAGCTTGTGTTAGTAATTGGCTTCCTGTCGAGGAAGTTTAAAGAATTAAAATATTGAGCCTTAGACATAATTTTGTTATGGTATTATAATTGAAAATCATTGTTATTTGGTCAAGGTAATAGATTTACGTGGCTAAGAGGTGATCATTTTATTTGAGTCATGGGGTCATTTATTTTGGAATTAAAAGGAATATGATACATTAATTTTGTTTTACTTTTTTTTTCTTTTTTTTAATTGCTTGTAGTATTTTGCTATATCATTAAAATACAAATGGATAAAAATAAGATCGGGCAGTGAGTTTACAAACTAACAGAAAAGAAAAGATTTTGGGATGAAAGTTTAATTTCTATTAGGCCCATCGTAAGTGACATAGCTGGTCCGATTCCTTTTTTTTTTTAAATAACAATAAAAGTTGACTTTGTTATTACATCCTATTTTTTGGAGGTGTTCTTAAAAAACAATCAATTCTTTTTTTAAAAAAATTATTATTAAAATGACTTAATAATTCTCTTTCTTAATAATTTAAAAGCTAGGCAACTAGTAGGTGCGCTTCAAATTTTTCATTCACGTACTCGCTTGTGTAGCGTGATGTTTATCAATTAATTCAATAATCTTATACCATACCTATTAGATTTAGTTAATTTTTAATTTAACTATTCCTTTGCTAAAAATCGCGGATTTGCTTGCATAGCGCGGTACTTGACATTTATTGAATTTCAAAATTAAATTTCTCACATGTAGTAATTTTTTTCAAAAGTAATAACTTGCCATGACTGCGGATTCGCTTGCATAGCGCTCTTATGACAAAAAGTTAATAAATTTTGTCTCGATCACGCAATCGCTTGCTTAGTGTGATTATGACATCTTATATTCTTTAATTTTTCTAATAATCAAGAAATAGAAGCGGGTAGGAAAAATATAAAAATCATATATATCACAGTTTGTCCAACATTAATTCAAGCCAAGTTTTAAGTCAATAAAGCGACCGTGCTAGAACCACGGGACTCGAGGAATGCCTTACACCTTCTTCCCGGTCAGCAAAATTTCTTATCCGGACTTTGTTTTCACAAACCAATAATGATAGAGTCAAATCTTTCGTTGACTAGGGATTCAAACAAAAGGTGAGTTGGAACACCCAAAATAAATTCCAAGTGGTGACTCTGTACGTAAAATAATCCCTACTCAAATTTGTCACTTTAATTGAAAAAACTCTTTAACCCACAATCCATAATGCATTATCTTTTGGGGTTAAAAAAGTGGTGTGACAGGACACATAGTTAGCAATAGAATATGGAACAGGCTTGTGTCCAGGTTGTGACACATAGTCCTTCATCCATATAGGAGCCTGCCTTGTCCTAAAAGATCCCCCTCAAACTAGTGGAATTCTGAGTAGGAGAAGGAACTGTAGGAGGCATCACATCTGCTATTGGCTGATGCAAAGGAGAAGAGTCAATAGACTCATGCCTAGCAGGAACAAAAGGAAGTGAAGGTTGCTCTTCACTAGAACTAGATAAGTCATGAGGCATGAAACTATGAGGTGATGTGGTTGTGATATCTTTGAAGGGAAATATATCTTCTCTGATGGAGACATCCTTGTTGATAAAAAAAATAATGAGAAGAGAGATCCAGTAGAATGTAGGCCTTCTGAGTATCAGAGAAGCCCATGAGAATAGTTAGCTTAGCCCTGAGCATTTATCTGTTTTATGAACTTGCTTGGAATAACACAAGCAACCAAGAATTCTTAATTGCCCCAGGTTGGGTGCCCTACCATACAAAACTTCAAAGGGAGAAAATCCATGAAGAACCGGAGATGCCATCCTATTTATGATGTATACTGTTGTAAGCACACAATGCCCCCAATACTTGATGGGAATGTTGGCCTGAAACCTTAAAGCTCGTGTGACTTCTAGGATGTGCCGGTGATTTCTCCCAGCAACTCCATTTTACTGAGGAGTATAAGCACAGGTTCTTTGATGGATGATACCATACTTCTGAAATAATGTGGTACAGTTAGAGTTGACAAACTTAGAGCCATTTTCTGGCCTGACTGCTTTCACAATTTTGTTAAACTAGGTTTGAATGAACACAATAAGTTGAGTAAGCACCACACATACATCAGATTTGAGCTTCAGCGGGAATAACCAAGTCATCCTAGGATGTGTGGTGCTACCAGGTTGGGTTACCTACCATACAACACTTCAGATGGTGGTACATCAGATTTGTACCACCATATCTCCGCAAAAAGTATAGATCATCTCTTTCTCTATCAATTTCCCTCACCCTGCCACTGAAGAGATCCTAAAAGACAAAGAAATCAGGATAAAAGGAAGCAAAGCATTTAAGATCTCTTGTCACTTTGGAGACCAATAATAAGTTGAACTTGAACTGAGGCATATAGAAAATTTCTGTAAGGGTGCTTCTGTCTAAAATATTACTCTAACCAGTGTGAGTTACTTGAGTGACATCTCCATTAGGTAATAAGACTCTCCTAGGCTTAGAGGGAGCAACTACAGAAGTCTTAGTAAGCAAGTTAGCATATGCTACTATATGATTAGTTGCTACAGTATCAATAGTTCATTCTTGTAGACTAGTAGATGTTAAGAGAACAGTGCTAGTACCTGCCACATTTTCTAGAGCAGAAGAAGTTGAATTGTTCAGATAATGCATTATCTGATCATACTGTTCTTTAGTGAAAGGAAAAGCACTTCCTTGAGCCTGTGGAGAGGAACCTGTAGAAGGTCCCTGTGCCTGTATAGAGGAGGATCCTGCTTGAGCTTGAGGACCAGAATGACCATGTGCCTGATTCATGGCTTGAAAATACTCAACTTCTTGACTCATGGTCTGTTGGTGATTTTGATATGCAGGCAAAGGAGGCACTGGTGTTTGCTGAGAAACATGGTTTGAGACATGGTTGGAGTACATAGGCATAGTGTATCCAGGTTCGGCCATTGCATTATAAGCCCCAGCTCCTCCTTTCTTTTTGAATTTATAATCTGATAGATAACTTATTATTTTGAAGCAATTTTCATTACCGGGGCCCTTCATTTTGCAAAACTCACACTGAATGTTATAGTTCTTCCTAACTTTTGGATTGAAACTAGGCTTAGCACTGTATAGTGCACTTGAATCATAGGGATGTGTATTTATAGTGGGGTGAAGATCCTAAAATACTAGCAGAAGTAGCTACAGCTCTTTGGATTTCATCACTCATAAGCATGGCATATGTTTGATTCACTGAAGGAAGTGTCTTCATCATAAGTATTTGACTACAAGCTTGAGAGTAAGAGTTATTCAAGCCCATTAGAAACCGATACACCTTTTGCTTTCGTAGATGTACAATAAACTCCTTTGTCTTAACACAATCACAATCAGGAGTGGGTATAACAGGCTCAGACTCATCCCAAAGGTCCTTGAGCCTTGAATAATAGATAGAGATAGAGGAAGTAACCTTGACTTAGGGTAGCACTTTTCTTGTGCAAATTGTAGCAACGAGTATCATTCACTTTGTCAAACCTCTCTTGTAAATATGTCCACACCTTTTGTGCACTAGTGGAATAAACAATACCACTAATTAAGGTTGGTGCAACAGAGTTCATCAGCCATGACAACACAATTGCATTGCAATACCCAAGTTGGTGCAACTGAGTTCTCACGAAATCTCTCTTTTGGCCACCTGCCATCAACAATACCCAATTTATTGCGGCCAAGTAATGCAATACGAATAGATTGATACCACAGGAGTAACTATCAGTGCCGGTCAGCTGGAATGAAATCAACGAAATTCCACTTGTGTCGCCCGGAGTTAAGTATAGAGGGTGAGTGACTACAACTGTAACACCTTCCTCAAATTCATCATCGTAGGATGCATGTGATGCATTTTCAGCTACGACAGTTTCATTTTCATATTCTAAATCATCAATCACCATTGTTGAGTACTTTGGAGCTTAGAAGAGATGAAAACCCTAACTATCGAGGGAGGGAGAAGAGAGACGAAGCGAGAAACATAAAGATGAATGGAATAGTAAAAATGAATGCTCTGCCTTGTACAAGCTATGTATATATGTAGAGATTTACTAACTTCTCTAACCACCTCACTAACCAATCACGTGTATCATTAACTAACTAACTAACTAACCCACTAATCTGGTAGCACACAAATAGACTAAACTACCCATGTATTCAAGTTACCTCTTTTGTCTCAACAGTTGGTTACTATATGCTCGCATCCTTTTGCTTTATACGAGGTCGCGATCACCAGCTGCTACCTCGACGACTCCGATGAAACTCTGACAGCTGCTCAGTATCCACTACCGGGTCCCGGTGTACCTGGATCTGCACACAAGGTGCAGGGCGTAACGTGGGTACACCAACTCAGAAGTAACAAACCCAAACTATGGGCTGAGAGGTAGTGACGGACAAAACCTCAGAATTTACAATAGACAGTATACAGAAATTAGACATGCTAACAGTTTATCAGAATGAGTAAATGCCAAGTATGCTAGTATACTCTACATGCCATCATAAAAAAAATGTATGAAACCAGTGTGGATATGCACATAGCGCTCACAACCCTCACACAACAGTCCACTCAGTACCATATATGGCTCTCAGGCCTAGGGAAAGTCCATCCCGGAATGTACATAATCATCGGTGACTGCAATCACTCAATACTGAGGAAAAAGGCCAATCCAGCCCCACGGAGAAGGTCTATCTCCGGAATACAACACTCGGACAAGATTCATGTCCGGAGACGATCCATCTCTCACATAACATCAACTTCAGACAAGATCCATGCCCAGGAAAGATCCATCACTCAAATATCAATGCGCTCACTGGGGTGTAAAGAATCCGGAGGGGCCCTAGTGGCCCAAGCGCTATATCACGCCAGCGAAGGCATGATTTATGTATCGCTGGGTGTACAGTCCGATCTCATAACTATCTCAATAAAAGGCTCTCGGCCTCACTCAGTCATTTCTCTCCAGTCTTACTCACATGGATCACAGATGCTTCCATCAGCCCGAAACAATGATAAGTATGCATGTAATTAACAATACTGAGACTGAGGTATGAAGTAATATGCTATAACAGGACTAAGTATGTGGAATCAAATAAATCACAAAATGAGACAATAATATACGACCACTCGGGTCTTAGCATTTTCGGCGTGAATCCTAGCATTTATACTTAACATGATTTCTAACAGGTTCACAATTACTACAATAATAGAAGTGCGGATATCGATCAGTAATAGCTACTAGACAAATGCCATGGGATGAGCCAGGCCACAAATACTCTGTGCACGCCCGCACGCCCATCACTTGGCATGTGCGTCACCTCAATTATGATCATAAATCATATAGCTCGGGTTTTTCGAACCCTCAGAACCAAGTTTGGAAACGTTACTTACCTCAAAACTGACTAAAAACCTAGGCCTGAATGCCTTTGCCTCTAGACTAGGCCTCCGAGTGCTCCAAATCTACCACTCGGATTCATATCATTATAATACGCCAAGGAATGAAACCCATTCTAAAGTTACCAAATTTACCCAAAAATCCCGAAATTGGCCAAACCCGACCCCCAGGCCCACGTCTCGGAATTCGGTAAAATAACAAAACTAGAATCCTCATTCCCTCACGAGTCTACACATACCAAGAACATAGAAATTGGACTTCAAATGACCCCACAAATCCTAAATTTAAAGTCTCTAATCACAAGCCCTAATTACCCAATCCTTGTACTAATTTCCCACAAATTTCACCACTAATCAGTCCATTAATCATATATAAATGAGTTTTAAGTCCAAAATCCTTACCTCCACGAAGAACTCTCGATTTTCCTCTTCAAAAATCCTTCAAAAGCTTCAAACCCGAATAAAAATGGTGAAAGAATGACCAAAATTCGCTAAGGGCCCTTTTTATATGTTCTGCCCAGGGGTTCCGCACCTGCGGCCCCTTTCACGTGCCTGCGGGACCACACCTGCGGTCAAGGCGCCGCACCTGCGACTTTCACTAACCCTCCCCAGGTTCCGCACCTGCGCCCCAAGCCTCGCACCTGCGAGCCCGCAGGTGCGGTCAAACACTCCGCTTATGCGACCTTCTCCGCTTCCACGTTCGCCTCCCACTCCTGCGACTATCGCACCTGCGGTCCCCAATACGCAGGTGCGGACACACCAGTAAACTGGCACCAGCAGCAGTTTTGCTACATTTTCCAAGTCTCAACCTCCGCTAACCATCCGAAATCAATCCCGAGCCCCTCCGGACTTCAACCAAAGGCACTAACAAGTCATATATCAATATACCAACCTAGTCGAACCCTCGGAACACTCAAAATAACATCAAAACACCAAATCAAATCCAAATTCAAGCCTAAGGATTTCTAAACTTCCGAAACTCGCCAACGATACCAAAACCACCCAAACCACGTTCGAATGAACTGAAAATTTACACACACACCCCAAATGACACTACGGACCTGCTCCAAATTCTGGAATTCCATTCCGATCCCGATAGCTAATTTCCATTGCCGACCGGAAATCATCAAAAACTCAATATAAGCCTAATTCTACTCCGTACATCAAAATCATATTCCGAACACCCCCCTAAGTCCCAAATCACCTAACGAAGCTATCCGAGCAATAAAATCTACATTCCGAGGTCGTTTACCCAATAGTCAACTTTCGGTTGACTTTTCTAACTATAAGGCCAACTTAAGAGACTAAGTGTCTCATTTCTCACCATGACCACTTTGAACCCGAGCCAACCAACCCAACGCCACACAAAAGAGATGAACCACACAAGCAATGAAGCAGAAATGGGAAAACGGGCTAAACTCTCGGAACGATCGACTGGCTCGTTACAAGAATACCTAAAAATCCCCCTTAAACTTGGCACGAATTATTAGTTACAACCCTAAGTTATTCGTGGTCTTAATTACCCCCCTCAACTTGGCCTTTTGACAGCCATTACCCCTTGGACGCTGACATGGCAAAGAGTGTGGGTGCACTCTCTTTTAAGCGCGTGGGAGTGAAGAAAAATTGAAAAATCAGCTTCCAAATAGGTTATTTTTTAACTTTAAATTGTCATATAATCACATATAATGATTTATTTGTTACAACTATGTATTTCTTCTTGCTTCATCTTAACATAAAATGTGGACTTTTCTTTAACTTATATTATTTTTAATTTCTTCTAAGATATAATGTCTATTTGTTCCAACTGCATATTTCTTTTTTTGTTTTTGGCTAATTTGTAAAACATTTCCTAAGAACTCCATCATTTTAGCCAAAATAAAAAACTTTATGCAAAAATAATGGAGTACCAGTTGCGTATGTTTCCTGTTTTTTCTTTATACATAATGTATATTTATTTTAATAGTGTATTTTTATTTTCGAGTCAAACCAATAAAAAAATTGGCCATAACTCCATTATTTTTTACCAAATAAAAAAGGTATGCCAAAATAATGAACTTGTAATTGTACACTCTTTTTATTTCTTCTTTTGATTCAATGGCTATTTATTTCAACTGTGTATTTTTACTTTTTCAGGTAAAATTTGTATTAAAAAAAATATTTTAGAGCACCATAATTTAGAGCTATATAAAAATTTATAGACAAAATAATAGATTTCAAACTATATATTTTTTATAACTTTTTAGATGCCTTGACTATTTATTTTAATTGTCTAAATCTTTATTTTCATGTCAAATTCAAAAAAAGAATAACTAATACTTTATTATTTTTAGCCAAATAGAAAAAATAGCCTAAATAATGTAGTTCTATCCAAGTTTTATTATAAATTTTATTTGAAAATAATTATCTAGAAAGTAACATATTTGAAAAATTCACGTGGCAGGCGAGTGCATGCCACTTTCCTGGGATGAGATCATCCAAGGTGGTAACAACTATCGAATAACCAAGTATAGGAGAGGGGTAACTAAGACCATAAATAGTTCAAGGATGTAACCAATACTGCGTGTCAAATTTAGGGGTTTTTAAGGTATTTTGCCTTATTCAAAACTTGAACTTTAGAAGCACCATTTCCACCATTAGTGATTGTATATTACTTATCCACATGCTTATTTGGATTTAATATTAGAAAAGCTCTTTTTCCTTGAAATACTGAAATAAAGTATGTAATAGCAATATGACCGTCGAAGATTGGAATCGTTTCATTGCCAGACTAGAATTATTGATCACGTAATTTGAAATACATGAATCTTTTACACAGAAAGGCATGTTCATGCGTAATAGTAGAAAGTGGAGAACAATCATTAAACTAACTACATAAGAGGACATATTAGAATAAATTTTAAAATTTTATTTTATGATAACTGATAAGGCGAATCAAAGATTCCTGCGGACGGAAACAATAGAAACTAAAACTAAACTATATAACTACAGCTAGACTTTAATTGATGAATCTTAAAGATATTAACCTAAAGAATAAGAATGTGTGATCAATAAGATACTAATCCAACGTAACACTTTAATTCACGTCTTCATCAATGATAGTCTTAATTCTTCTCTTCTTTGTCTCCTTTAGGTGGAGATGGAACCGGTGGATACATGTATCGCCATGGACGATGATAAGGCCGTGGATAGAGAAAGTTATGACGAAAACCAGCAGCAGGCATCAGAGGATGAACGAATGGCCATGGATGAGGATGTAGCCATGGATGTGGATGAATCCATGGATGCCGATGAAACCATGGATGGTACCAATCTAATTCTTTATTTTGTATATTAGCCGCACCTTCATGTGAGGATGAATCAGATTTCTCAGTCGCAAAACATAGGTTGACAAGTAGGAAAATGCAAAGGAAAAAAGTCAGAAGGCAAGAAGATAAGCTTCTCTTGGCCATGGCTTGTATAGAAATTTTGCACTCTAATTAAGATGAAATATGAAGGTTTGTATAGTTGGGACTTTAATTTATAGGGTTGTCAACAGTGGTACGGTGGCAACCGGGTTCAACTGAACCCGTTTTGTCAAAAAATAATATTGTGTATATGTATAAATTACGTAAATTTTGTATAAATATTTTATTTGAACCCATTTGACAATTATTATTTTACGATTAAAGTTATGTGCTTATAAAATTAAATTCGCTGCACAAAATCCTAGGTCCGCCATCGATTATCAAGCAAGATTTTCATTTGGCTTAGGAGAGGTTTTAAGTTTATCGAATACATTATATTTTTCTTACTAATAATGCCAATCATATATTTATCAAATTTCTACAATTCGTTTTAAACCACTTCAAAAGTCAAAACACTTTCGCATAAACTCTATGAAAGTTGTATCCCTCAAAATCGTGACAGGTCGATATTATGCGGAAGCATATAGTATTCAAGAATTATGTTACTAATCGATGTTGTGTATCAATACATTATCGTTCATGAGAATGAATTCTTTAATATCAAGGTTATGACCAGGGACGGATTTTAGAGGCGGAAGAGTGTTCACCGGAACTTCTTCTCTGAAAAATTACACTGTGTTATGTATATATAAAGTAAAATTTATTTTTTAGTTCTATATATTATGTTTTGAATCCCTTTAACACAATCTAAAAACATAACTTAGTGGTTAAAAGGGTTCAAAACCTTTTAAAAGGGATTGGTTCTATTCCCACTAGCTTACAACCTTCTAACTTTTTTTTCTTTTTTGAACTCTCTCGATGGTAATCCTGTCTCCGCCGTTGATCATGACGTTACCCCCATTATATCAAAACAATCTTTTCTCTGTTTTTTTTTTTTGTTCCAACCCTTCTTGCAATTCCATGCTTCCTGTGCTTGGTTTTTAAAATCTCCAAGCTTAATTTCTCTCTCCTTTCTTTCTCTTTGTGTGTATATATATATATATATATATATATATATATATATATATATATATATATATATATATATATATATATATATATATATATATATATATATATATATATATATATTGATTTTTTATTTATTTTTTTATTTATTTTTTTGGGTAAGAGTTTGTGTATATTTTGGTATATCTTCAATTTATGATTATAGGTACGTTGGAGGAAGGTAGTGTCTAGCTAAGGCATACAAAGATTACTTTAGTTCTGGTAGCCATTAATTAGGTGTTCATGAAAGAAATTCAAATTACAGTGGCTAAGATTGGGTATAAATATATCCCTATGAACTCCTCTCTTAGTCTTCCTTACAACTTAACCAAAAAAGTTTTAAAATGGCTATATCATCAACATCAGCTTCCTATTTTTTTATAGTCATAATTCTGATGTCAAGCAAACAGCTGATTTGCATCTCCCTTCCTCATAATCTTCTTTGTCCAACAGGGATTTCAAAGTATGCAATCCCAGTGTTCAGAGAAGACATTGATTTAATGCAATTTTCAGAGAATTTAGAGTTCTTAGAAGCAGAATATTACTTGTGGGCTACACATGGTTATGGTCTTGATGTAATAGCACCAGAACTTGTCATGGGTGGGCCTACCCCCATTGGTGTCCGCAAAGCAAATCTTGATCCTTTTGCTAAGAACATCATCTCTGAGTTTGCCATGCAAGAAGTTGGCCACCTCAGGTTCATTCATTCTCGAGTTTAACTTATAAACACCGATAGTGTAAACGAATTTTCATTATTATTAGATCACTTAAAAAGATAATTACGATAATCGTTTGTAAAAAGAATCTGCTAGTAACTTGAAAAATTAGGCAGATTACCTGCTAAAATATATTACTCCCTTCGTTCACTTTTATTTATTCAAAATGGAGTTTGCACGCCCCTTAACAAATAATAGATGAATTGCATATTTTACCATAGTACCCATAATAATGATAGTATTTTGACAAGTTTTGGGAAACAATTTATGAAATGAGTAATTAATAATTTGGTAAAAAAAGGGAAAAAAAATATAATCTTCTCTTGATTTGCTAAACTTGACGTGAAAATATATTTTAATATAGTGAACAAATAAAAGTAAATGGAGGGAGAAAAACAAGCTAATATATATTGTGTAAAATTAACTTCTTTATACTATTAAGTATCAATGTTTATAAGTAAAACTCTTCCACAGACTCCGGCTATTTGTGTAAAGATTTTGAGATGCAATAATTCCTCGTTTGGCCGGTTTTGTAGGGCACTTAAGTCGAAAGTAGGTCCCGGTTTTCCAAGACCATTGATGGATCTAAGTGCTAAACACTTTGCTAAGCTATTTGATGAAGCATTTGGCTACAAACTGGAACCCCCATTTGATCCTTATAGGGATAGCCTCAATTTCATGTTGTCTTGCTATGCACTTCCATATGCTGCATTGGTTGGCTATGTTGGTACAAATTCCCATATCAAAGGCTATGAAACAAAGAGAGTAAGTCATATATATAAGGCTAAAGATTTAAATGGTCATATTTTAAATAGTGTTATTATGAATGCAGCTTTTGGCAGGACTACTAGGGGTTGAATCAGGGCAAGATGCAATTATCAGAATGTATCTTTACGAGAGAGCTGGGAAAGTAGTATACCCATACAAACACACAGTGGCTGAGTTCACAATCCACATCTCTAATTTAAGAAACCGATTAGCAATGTGTGGAACTAAAGATGAAGGCTTGTTTGTGCCATGGCAACTTGGTGCAGAAAATCGGACAAGAACTAACATGTTATCAGCCGATTGCGATTCCCTGTCTCAGTGGAGGAGTCCGGCGGAGATTCTTAGGATTGTGTATAATACTGGGAATGAGCATATTCCTGGTGGATTCTTTCCTCATGGTGCTAATGGCAACATTGCTAGAAATTTGTTTAAACTACAGTAACGGCACTGACTACCTTCAGGAGAATTAATTTACATGCATTTGCTATTTGTAATATCAAAAATAACGGCAAAAGAAGAGTTCATGTCAGATCTTCTTACTGTCCGAATATAAAGTTGGATTCCAGCAGTCAAAACACGTTACGTTGGTGTAAAGCAGTGGTAGCAAAATGGTTAAAAAATAATTATTATTCACCTATATTATTTATTAAAAAATGACTTGGATAACGAACTTTTTAAAAGCGGGTCAAATATGGATAAGAATCATTATCCATTTAGAAAATTGATGACCAATGGATAACTAACGGGTTAAACTTTTACATTTGTAAACCATCAAATTGTGGGTTACTCATGTTTGGAAGACTAAAGAGTTCTCCCAAAAATGATCAAGTCATGGCCGGCGGTTAACCTGTTTTCTATTCGTGTTAAATAGGTCGGGTTGGACAATTAATCTGTTTCTGCATTACCTGTTTTTTGAACCGTACATATCCAGCCCCACCCGCCCGTTTGCTACCCCTAATATAAAGAAATGGATTTTAAGATCAGTAGATAATAAAAACTAACTTCGTTGTCCTACCAAGCGTAAAGTTGGAATTGAAACTTGTTTGACTAAAAAGTATGAAACTTTTTGGTAAATTAATTAAAAAATAAGAAAGGTGAAAGGTAAATTCTAGTTAAATATAATAAATCTTAGATCTAACACGTGCTTGTATAATAACGTCGGATAATGCTAGAACCTATGTAATATAAAGGTATTAAATGAAGCTATCAAGAACGAATGGTGAAACAATGATGAGCAATAAATATATTAAATGGCAATAAATGTAAATAAAAGGAAGGATTCATCCAAATATTGAATGAGGTGGATGGTTCTTCCCTCTAAAAACAATGTAAGACAAATGAATATGGGAATATACGAGGCTTTCTCAGATCTGATGCATGAAAATGTAGAACAAACAACAAATCGAATCACTGTGGAAAGGTAATAATTTGTGTTACTCTTCAAGAGCCAACTTTTCATAAGAGTTCTTATCAGAGTGAATGTTACATGTCTTTCCCTCTTTCTTTTACTATATATAAGGGATACTCTCAAAAAATCCTTAAAAAGTACAACAAAAGGAATATTCAATAGAATATTCCCTTTAAAAATTCCAAAGTCATACTAGTCGTTATTCCCTTT
Source organism: Nicotiana paniculata (assembly GCA_005239505.1). Classification (NCBI taxonomy): domain Eukaryota; kingdom Viridiplantae; phylum Streptophyta; class Magnoliopsida; order Solanales; family Solanaceae; genus Nicotiana; species Nicotiana paniculata. Next base: position 38,272 of record ML323213.1, on the reverse strand, counting down.
TCCGCTACTCAACCTCGGCCTTAATGGCTTGCTCGGCAACTCCATATTGTTAAGCCATGTTCGACCTTGGCCTAGTCGCCCATGATGAACCGCAGTTCTCCCACTTGATCACCACTTCATGCCGAATTTTCTCAGCCGGATTTTGACCCATACAGTTAGTCCCTCCGCTTATCAAGGTCGTCTTTTGGTCGACCTCAATGAGCGGACTTTATCAATAGCAACTCTGAAAAAATACGGACGTGGAGGTCGAGTAGGAGTGATTGTTCCCGAGATGATGACGTGTCGTTCCGAGAGTCGTGGTCAATGAGGCTGGTTCAGGGTGACGTCAGCCGCATGTGTTATCATTGGTCATCTTCCCGATGCGTTGCATCGTTCCTCGAGCCCATGTCATTTTGATTCTAGGGCTATTAACGGTTGTTCGCATCTATTCGAACACTATGATTTTCTATAAATAAGGAGGAGGAGACCCTTCAGAGAAACCTTTGCATTCTCTGATTTCTCAATCATGCACCTTGCTTCTTCTTCTTCTTCATGTGCTCATACTTCCTGCAACTTCCACCATCACCATTCCTTCTACATTTCTTTCTTCACCGTGTATACACTAGCAAAAGATGACTAACGCAACTCCTAACCCTGAGATGGTCTCAAACCCAATTCCGCTATCAGTGGCTATGTCTTCTGGTGGAGGGGAAACCATTGTTATGGAGGATGAAAGCTTCCCCATTGTGGAGGAGGTCATTCCTCGCAACCCAAGCTCCAGGTCGAATTTCTCGAAGGAACCTACGCATGACCCCGAGCCCGTGAAGCCCGAGATGGAGGCGAAACATATAGCCGCCCTCACGGCCAAATACAACATCCTTGCTCACGTTGACCTGGTTCCAGTCGGGGACAATGTGATCCAGGTCCACCGGCCCGGGTACTTCGCGTTTTACGCCTACCCGTTCCAAGTGGGTTACTCTCTCCCTCTTCCTCCAGGCGGAGGAATTCTGTTGTTACTATGGCGCCTGCCCGGCCCAGATCTCCCCCTACATTTATAAGATCTTCCTTATTCTAACAAAATTTACGGAGCTGGCCGGATGTGGAATTTCTATCCACCATTTATTGCACCTCTTCGCGCCAAGCTTCCATAGGGGCACGATCATTCACCTTTGCCACCGCAGGACCAAGGGGTTGGTGGCAAGAATGGACGACAAGGCGAATCGCCGGTTTTGGTTCAACTTCTTCTTCGTCAAAACTGAGCACGTAGTGGCGATCCCTAGTATATTTCCCGAGCAGTGGAATTGTGCTCATAAGTGTTCTCGCTGATTGAAGTACGTTCTTTACCTTTTTTCCCTGTTTTGTGGCTTAATCGTTTTCTTTTCCTTTCGTACCGAGAAACACCCCCCTTTTTTAGTCGCCGACATCAGTGACTCGGTGGCCCATGTCTTGCCTCACACCGTAGGGATCCGCGACTTGGCGTCTTTTAACAAGAAGTTTGGAACCAAACCCTCGACCGGTAAGTCAGATTCCGTCCTTTAAATACTTCGACCTCATTGTAGCCTCCCCACCTTTTTTTTACTTACAGTTTTCTCTTTGGTGTTAGGTCGGAGAGCTTCGAGAAAGGTGAAGGCTCCCGTTCCAGCATTTCGCCAAGCGGTTGCCTCGGCTGGGATGCAGTTCGTGCTGCCGAGTTTGTGCGGTATACTTCCTCTCAGACTCCGGCTTTAAGTGAATCCGTTCGCCAGACGGTTGTTCCACCAACAGAGACTCCGGTCTGCCCAGTACTGCAACTAGTAGACAAATCTTCGCCCGATGAGGAGGAAGTGGCTCCGTTGAAAAGGTGGAGAGTGGAGACCGGGGGTGTGGTTACGATCGCGGCTGCACCTCAGAGGGAAGTTATTTTTGGAAGTGGAATCGGCGCGTCCTTCAGTTGTGGGGACTGTTGTTACGCCCCGCAATATTACGATGATGCTACGCCTTGCAGTATTACATTACGATGATGTTATGCTTCGTAGTATTAAATTACGACGATGTTGCACCCTGTAGTATTGTACGTTGAATTTGTTGTAAGATAATTGAAATTAGTCCAAGGAAAAGATTATTTGGAAATTATAAGGATTATGTTATTTCAAACAAGTGATAAGTAAATTCGTGAAGGTGAGAGGGGGAACAAGTCAAAGAAAACGAGTTTCGTTGAAAGTGGCCACTTTGAGATAAATACGGGTCGAGCGATAATACCCGATAATTATGGATTAGTACCATGCAAGGTACCATATGACCACGATAGTATGATGTATAAGGTATATTAAAAATAAGTAGAATTTTAAGTAATTTAAGACAATTCTTAATTTTTGCTGGTAATTGGTTAATTACCGGGCAATAGAAAATTACCTAATTACCTAATAAGTGGATAAAAATTAAATATCCTACCCCACCCCATGTGGCAGCTGGCCACATTATCAAGAAATGACTGAGAGTTATTCCTTGATTAGGTGTCACAAGGATACAAATTCCTTTCATTGGAAAGACTTTGGATATCCAAGTCTTTCCAATTCTTTTCATTTTTCAAGGCTTTGCATTGAAAGACTTGAAAGAACGCCAGCCATCCATAACTCCTTCAAACAAAGTTCCATTCTCAATTTCAAACAAAGTTCCATCTAGGAACAGAACGTTGCCTTCTCAATTTCAAACAAAGTTTCATTCTCACTTTCAAACAAGAAATAGGTTCATAAGATCTTACGGATTCATCCTCCATCCAGCAAAAAATTCCAACAAAATTCTTGCAATAAAACAATTCCAACGAGAATTTGTTAGAATCGTAGCAACGTAAAATTTTGTAGTTCTATAGGAGTACGATGCAATCTTCTCCAAGAATATTATACAGAGTTTTTCCTACTCCAAATATGTTAAGGCTATCCCTTCTTTCATTTTGGCGTGATCTATATGAATGAACGAAATAAGAAAATGCACAACTTCCATAAAATACTCTATTCGTAGAAATGCTAAAGATGTGTATATTCTTATTCTTCCATGTGTCATATTATTCTATCATCTGTTCATGGGTCTCAAAAATACATAAGTTGGTAAAGTTTATTTCAGGATATTAATCAGAGGCATATGGCCTTATGACGTACCGAGAGATTTTATTAACGTATTTCATATGCATTTCATGCATTTATACATGCAGATTGACCCATGACCAGATAGCGTTATATACATGTATATATATGCATATGGGAAAGGTTATGGCGTTATATACGCACCACCATATTTGCCCACAGTAGCCGATATGATATGATGGGATGCCCTCAGAGGCCTGGTGATGTTATGAAACATGTGTGTATGCACGACATGACATTCATACGCATATGCATGACACCATAATTATTTCATGATTTACAGAGTTATCCAGACTTACAGGTTGAGTCATTTACTCTATATTTCTTCCATGTATGTTATGTAGATATTTATGTGCCTTACATACTCAGTACATTATTCGTATTGACGTCCATTTTTCTTGGGGATGCTGTGTTTCATGCCCGCAAATCCAGATAGACAGATCGAGAGCCCTCCAAGTAGGCTATCAGCTCGGCGGAAGTTGTTGGTGCACTCCATTTGCTTCGGAGTTGCTCGTTTGGTTAGTATGATTTAGACGTGTATTGTTTGGTATGGCGGGACTCTGTCCCAACCTTTATGAAAATTATGTATTCTTAGAGGCTTGTAGACAGATGTCATGTACGTAAAAGATTGTATGGCCTTGTCGGCCTATGTTCGGTATACGAGTCGATATTTGGTCTTATAGGCCCGTATGTCTTATGTATAAGTTGGTATCTCATGTTATATTTTACTTATCTCACGACAGTATTCTAGCTCAGTTATCTACGATAGTATGATACGTTATGTTGGTACTCGGTTGAGTAAGGTATTGGGTACCCGTCGCGGCCCATCGGTTTGGGTCATGACAATTGTTCCCCCGCCATAGATCGCCGTGGAAGGGAGGTTGTCGGAGGCGGCGGAGGTTGCCATGGAAGAGAGGTGGTCAGGGGCCACTGAGGTTGCATCCTCGTCCACCGAAGGGAGAGGAAAGACAGTTATCATGACGAAGATGGGTCCGACTCTGACATAGACCTCGAGGAGGTGAGGTCGTTCGACTAGGGGTTCACTCAGGTAGAGGTGAGAACGGAGGGGTCTACCCGAAACATCGTCATCCCCTTGGACTATAATCTGTTAGTGAACTCGGATAGCGTGGTCCCAACTTTGACTCCCCTCTGCACAGGCACCGAGAATAGGACTTTTCAGACATTGAAGGACGTCGACATGTCGTTAGGCATCTCCAGGATGGCCCTGCGAGTAAGTTGTCTTTTTGGTGTTTTCATATATTTCCCTTTTCTTTACCTCGTTCATCTTGCTAACTGTTTTCTACCTGTTTCAGACTCTCATTGTGGAGATCGAAAGCGCCCTTCGAGAAGAGAAGAGAAAGACTCTCTACAAAAGAATGGAGTCCAAGTACAGGGAATATCGTATCAAGCACCGTGCATTAATCATTATACTTGGTAAGGATGGTCAGTTCCAGTCTCTCCGGGATGAGCTGAAATAGAAGGATGATGAGCTGAAGCAGAAGGATGATGAGCTCGTGAAAGCCATTGGTAGGTGTAGCGAACTTGCAGGGGAATTGAGAGCCAAAGATGATGAGCTTGAGGTGATCAAGGGAGTTATGGCCGAGTGCGTCGTCCATCAGGCTCAGGTGGCATCTTTGCAGGCCAAGCTTGAGCAGAGTGAAGCTAGAGCCCACGGCTTAAGAGACGAGTTGGCCACAAAAGCTGCGGAGTTGGAGAGAGCCTAGAAAGCCAGAACGGCTGTTGTGGCAGAGGTGATGGCATTAGCGGGTTACATTCGTGTATTCAAATCTAAGCGGGCAAATGAAGTGGAGACATATGCGCTTAAGGAGGAGAGACTCAAAGAATGGATTGGTGGCCTAGAGACAGAGTTCTTGGATCTGAACGAGCATATTTCCGTCCTCAAGGCCGAGAAGGCGCAACAACTGGCTAAACCGTCTTCCTCCCATGCTTACTGAGAAGTGGGTTCATGTCGAGGCTCATCACGGCATATTCAGGGGCTTGATGATGGCCGGGAAAGCTTCTGAGATAGAATTCGAGGATGCTCGTGTTAAGGCACATACAGCTCGAGACGCTTGTGGTTACGATCCCGGTACGCTCGGGGAGGGTGATGATGAAAAATATTTAGACGGGATCGATTCGGGTGCTCGGTATGATGACAAATACTCCAATGACGGGGGCGTTGGCGATGATGGCGATGGGAGTGATGCTGCCGAATAGTGTACTTGCTTTGTACTTTACTTTTTTTTTTGTTCTTTTTTCCTTTTTGTTCGTCGGGCATCTGTTTGGCCCCTGTAAGATATATTTTGGAATGAAAATATTTTTGTTCTTCGCTTCTTAGTTTCTTACTTTTACTTCAGATATTTTCCTCAATTGACTGCCTTGATTGCAATTCAATTAGGCCGACTGTAAGTTGAGATCGTGCGAGGTTGAATCGTTACTTAATTAGTTCGAGCCCATTTGTACGCAAGTTTCTTCATTAATTCAAGTGAGGTCGAATATGAGTGATTCAAACGGGGTCGAACGTAAGTTGATTCGAGCAGGGTCGAATATTGACTTTTAAGTGATTCGAACAAAGTCAAATGTAAGTCGATTCGAGCAGGGTCGAATGTTGACTTTAAAATTGATTCGAACGAGGTAGAATGTAAGTCGATTTGAGAAGGGTCGAATGTTGACTTTTAAGTGATTCAAACGAGGTCGAATGTAAGTCGATTCGAGCAGGGTCGAATGTTGACTTTAAAACTAATCGAACGAGGTTGAATGTAAGTCGATTCGAGTTGGGTCGAATGTTGACTTTTAAGTGATCTCCAACGAGGTCGAATGTAAGTCGATTCAAGCAGGGTCGAATGTTGACTTTAAAATTGATTCGAACTAGGTCGAATGTAAGTCGATTTGAGCGGGGTCGGATGTTGACTTTTAAGTGATCTCGAACGAGGTCGAATGTAATTCGATTCGAGCAGGGTCGAATGTTGACTTTAAAATTGATCGAACAAGGTCGAATGTAAGTCGATTCGAGCAGGGTCAAATGTTGACTTTAAAATTGATTCGAACGAGGTAGAATGCAAGTCGATTCGAGCGGGGTCGAATGTTGACTTTTAAGTGATCTCGAACAAGGTCGAATGTAAGTCGATTCAAGTAGGGTCGACTATTGACTTTAAAGTTGATTCGAATGTAAGTCGATCTGAGCGGCGTCTAATGTGGACTTTTAGTGGAGACGTGAACATCATATGTTTGCATATTTCTCTTTGTTTATATATTCATTGGAGAAGTTTACATATTTTTTCTCTGTTTGTACATACATTGGAGAAGTCCCAGTCTGTCTAACCCCTTCATTGGTCGACCTGGAGAAGTATTTGAGAGGTTGAGCGATGAACTTGTACCTAACTTCGAGATTCCCTCTTCGTCGCCTCATTAAAAACCTCCCCGAGAAAACCCAATTGGGACAAAACTCGGTTGAGGGAAAAAGAGTACGACTTGGAGGATGTCTTATCCTTGGAAGTTGAAGTATTTGAGGTGGGCGCCGTTCCAATTGTTTGGTAGTAATTTTCCATGGTCCGCCGTAATTTTTTACGGGCCATCCCAATTGGTCCCCCGTTTGCCTTCCCGTGGATCCTTGCTCGCTTGTGTTTTGGCCTTGAGTACATAGTCCCCGACTTTGAGTGGTCTGACCTTGGATTTTTTGTTGTAGTACCGCTCTTCCTGTTGTTTTTGGGATACCATTCTTATGTAAACCATGTCTCTTCGTTCTTCGGCCTCGTCAAGGTCTTGTCTTCTGCTTTCATCTTTTCTTGGCCCCCTCTCGTTTGAATATCTTAGGCTTGGTTCTCCAACCTCGACTGGTATCAATGCATCAGTCCCATAGACTAGTGAGTATGGTGTTTCCCATGTGCTTGTCTTTGGCATGGTGCGGTATGCCCACAGCACTTCTAGCAGCATCTCTGGCCAGATTCCCTTGGCGTTTACTAGTTTCTTTTTCATGATTCAATATCGTTTTGTTGGAGGATTCAGCTTGTCCGTTCCATGGGTGATATGGCGTATATTTTTTGTGTGCCATTTCTCGAAGAACTTGGTGACCTTTTGTTTAACCAAAGAATTAGACCCTTTGACTAAAGCTATTTTAAGATGAACACAGGTTACTGATAATCAAGGAAATAGAGAAAAATGAATAACAGACAAAACTGCAGAAATATAGAAAAGCGAAGTCAATTATATTCGAGAATCAGATGCCTTTACAAGCTGTATTCCCCTCCCTTATATAGGAGATTCCTATAACGTACAACGCTTGCTATGGTTTCTCATTAATGACTAATTATGACATTAATGAGTCGTTACAAAGTATAACAGTAATTGGGGTACGGTTACATAACGTTCGAGTAATCAATTGTGGGTCTTTGAATTTGCCCGTAGCTTTGTCTAGATTCATTATGACTGTGCCTCTCCCCTGTTTTGATCAGGTTGAGTTTCCCGTGGCTGATAAGCTCGAGGGTTTACTTAATCGTGCCTCTTTGTTCCGTACCTCTTCAAAGAATCACATCCAGCTATCGCGTTTTCCTGTGTCCACGTGACTGGCTGAGTTGTCAAAAGCTGGCTTACATGTGAAACTCTTTTTTACCAATACAGATAGTCCCCCCACTTACCATATATTTAACGATTAATATTTGGTAAGTGGATATTCGTTTATGGGGGAAATATTTTGCCGCCGCTTTTCCTCGAATCATTGTATCCTTCTCTGCACCATATGCGTCATTTGTCACTTCCATTTAATGCTCATACCACGTGTCCTTTTCAGATTGGTTCTGCATTTACTCGGCACCTTTTAGGGCTTTTTACGGTTGTGCCAGTCCCAAAGTAATATATTCAATTATGACTTTTCATCATTATTTTTCTTTTTTCCCATATTTGACGGTTGTCCTCAAGTATAAATACCTTTCTTCTTTTCTTTGCTTCCACGAAACACTTTTCTAACTTTGTCTTTTGAAAAGAACTTTTTTCTTGACTTTGTAAACATGTCTTCTTCAAACCAACCTCAGGGAGTAATAGATATTAAAAATTTTACGCCATCTTCTACTCCGACTAGGAGTCGGAGGGGTGGTAGACTTAGAAGTTTAGGATCCACTCCTTCGAGGGGCTCTTCTTCTTCTCAGATAGTTCCTTCTCTTTCCACTAGATCTCTAGTTTCTCCGAGGTTTAGGGTTTCTCGGTCTTTGTCTAGAGGTAGAGGTGAACGCCTTCGTGAACCTGGAGTTGATGAAATTGTCCCTGCTGAGTTTGTTTTTGCTAGGGATAGTCAAGTTCTTGTAGACCAATCTTCTTCTCTTGAAAGTGTCGAATGGTATTCAACCCTTATAACTAAGGGTCAGATTTCCCTTGTTCGTAGGGAGTGCTTTTGGAGGCCTGATTTCCCTGTCTATATTCCGAATAGTAATCAAAGAATTACGTCTTACAAGACGGGATATTCTTTTTTTCATACGTACCCTTTGACTCTGGGGTTTAGACCCCCCATTGACCCAGTCATAATTGAGTTCTGTCATTTTTTCAATATCTGCTTAGGACAAGTTGGTCCGCTTGTGTGGCGAGTTGTCGCATGTCTCAGGAGTTTAGCTTCTTTAACCTCGGTTCCTTTTACTTTCAACCATCTTATTCATCTCTACTCTCCTACCTTATTTCGTGAAGGGGTTTTTACTCTAACTGCTAGAAGCAAAAGAGTGTTGGTAACCCCTAGAGATGATAAGGATAGGGTTGGTACCTCCGGTATATTGTTGTACCCACTGTTGGTTTAGTGGGTGAAGAAAATCTTCCCTTCCCTAAGAAGTGGAGTTGCGCACGTGAGTATGCTTTAGCTCACATTTATTTATTTTTCCTCATTTTGACTTGAGATGTTTTATTAACACCGTATATGTTTCTTCTTCTCTCAGCAATCATGATACTATTGAGAATGTCTCCGGTATTCGTGATTGGGTAGAAAAATTGTTGTATGTTGCTCCTTTAGAAGAGAGATCTTAGAAGTACCTCGCTGGGAGGTATGGTTGGCATGTAAGGACCCATGGTAAGTGAAGCTCTTGTTCTTGCTTCTTTCCTTACTCGAGTCTCTTCTTTCTTTGTCGTTTAAATTTTTCCCTTTTAATAGGGTTCTCTACTCGTGGAGTGTCTGCCTCATCTATACCAAAGATGTCTTTGGCTCAGGCCCAAGAAATTATTGTCAGTTCATCTTTCTCGAAGAGGAAGATCGGTGAGTCTCGTTCCATAGAAGAATAAGAAGAAGGAGCTTTAGTACACAGGCCACAGAGAAGGCGGGTGGTTTCAGATGATGAGCTTACACCCTTGACCTTGCCTTCCGTGTCTGTGGTTGAGCCCTTTGTCCTTGATGATGTTTCACATTCCCCTATTCATGAGGGTGTTGATCTTGCTCCTGACAATGTCCCTTTGGCTGCTGTCTTTCCTGCTTCTTTGAGAGAAGTTGTCTTATCTGTTCCTTTGGCTATTTTGGCTTATGCTGTTGCTTTGCCCGTAACTTCCTCGACTCTTCAATCCTCTGTGCCTACTGCTTTGCACGTGGCTTATATAGCTCCTCAACCCTCCGTGCCTGTTGATGTTTCATCTCTACCTGCTTCCATGCCTTCTGTTAGGGAAGTAGGGTCTTCCAGCAGAGAGACGCGGCAGGTCGTAATAGAGGTTCCAACTGAGGGGAATCTTTTCAAGGAAACGGGTGAGCCCGAAGTGTGGCTCAAGCCTTTGATAGGTCCCTTTGAGAAAGCCAAGCTAGCCAGCCACAGTGCTCTTACATGGGCCAATGAGGTCGTGCATACTTCTTTGAAGGTATGATGCAAGTTATCCTCTTTCATTTTCGTATATGAAATGTACCATATCTGACTGGTTTATTTCTTGTAGATTAACCTTATAGGCATGGAGATTATGAAGAGGATTTCAAACACGGACCAGGAGACAAAAGAGTTGCAGGCCAATGTTGATAATTGGAAAGCACAGTACGATAGCCTGAGGATTGGCATGTATGCTTTAGAAGAGGAAAGAAGTACCTTGAAGCGGCAGATGGGACTCATGGCAGCAGAACTGGCAGTAGAGAAGGCTTCTTCCAGTCAGGCTGATAAAGACAAGAGTGTTCTGGAGTCTTCGTTCGTTGAGCAGTTATCCCGTGCCTCAGAGAAGATTATAGACTTGAAAAACTTGTTGGGGCAGAAGGAGGAATACTCAGGCGAGCTCGTGCAATCACTCACTCGTACTCAAGAGGACCTTCGTAAGGCTTTAGACAAATATCAAACTCTAGAGGAGTCGATTGTACCGTTAAGGGCCGCCCATGAAGCTGCGAAAGCGGAGAATGACGGATTGAGAGATGAGCTTCAAGTATGGGCAAAGGATTATGAAGATCTTGAATAGGTGGCTGATGTCGATGTGAGCTTGCCGTACATGAACTCTCGACTTGACACATTGATGGAAATGAGTCAAGAGGGTTTCGACCTTAGTGCTGAAATAGCTAAAACTAAGGAAGCCATGGAGAAGGCTAAACAAGGTCATAACCTTTCTTCACCTGATGGTGAGATTCCAGTCGCTCATGTCTCTTCATCCCTAGTTTCTCCCGCTCCTTCTGCCAGTGAAGTCAACCCCTCTCTTGAAGAAATTTAGTTGGTTCATCCCTTTTTTTTTTGTCCCAATTGGTGGTTACCCCCTGTCCCATCGGGGGTTAATTTGGGTTTCTTTAAAGTCCCCAAATGATAAATTAGGGGTATCTCAATGTATATATAAAAATTCCATACAGCTAAGTATAAGTTAATAATTAGTTTTTTGCTTAGCCGTTTTAATATATTAATGCTAATATGACTTTTGTTGAGTTTTTGTTTTACTCTTTAAGTCTTTTGCATGCTTCATTTTTTGAGGTTTTAGTTTTACCTCTGAGTTTTGCATGTAGAATGCTTTAGATTACTCGTAGCTTTTTGTAATAGGCACGGTATCATATTAAACGTGTGCCTTTTTGTAGTAGGCATAGTTTAAGAAAGAGGGACCTTTATAATTGGCATGAAGAAGACGTCTAAACTTCATGATAATGCAATAGAGTAATAGGAATTTTACACATGTTTAAGAATGTTTCCAAGGAAAATTTTTCTTGTTTGAACTTCCATGACATTTTATATGTGTTTGATGATCGTCTAAAACTCATGCTTGCAACTATTTTTGTTTAATAGATTTGATATACTCTTGTATTTCGTAACTGTTTTTAATAGGTAACAGTTTTTCGATATTAATACAAGGAAACAACTATTTTTTATTAGTAACAGTTTTTGTAAAGATTGGGGTTTTTACCCGCAACTGTTTTGGAAACAGTTTTCTAATAAGTGCGAGGGAAATGTTTTCTTATTCGTAACTGTTTTTATTTGATAACAGTTTCTTGAACAAATACGAGGATTTAGATCTTTTCATCCATAACTGTTTTATTTGAGAACTGTTTTTTGAATGAGTACATTGATGATGATCTTTTACCCCTAACTGTTTTTGTTACAACAACTTTTATAAGTATAAAGATGTACATTTCTTTCTCGTGACTAATATTTTGCCTTTCAACCTGAATATGTTCGAAGGTTTTTGCTTTTTGCATTAGGCTTTGTATTTGAATGGCTCTTTTGATTTCTTTCGATTCTGCTCATGTCACTTGTCTCGTAGGGTAGATGGTTTTTCAGGCTTGAGCTTTTGACTTACTGATAGTTTTCTTTGCTTAGTCTTAGCCCTCCATACTGTATAGTCCCCCAAGTGTTTGAGATTTGAAAAATGAAATCTCGAGCACTTGATTATTCCTTCCTTGTGGTCCTTTTCCTGAAAAGGAAAAATATTCCGGACTCGAAGGTATATAGTTTTTTATATGATGACTGCTTAAACCTTTTAAAACGTCCATCAGAAAGTGTAACCCTAGACCGGGAATTGTGTTATTTTCTCGCGTCTTTGCAGGTCTAACATCATCATCTGGTGATGTGTTAGCTTGATGGCTATTATCTAAAAAAGTTAACAAAATTTTTAAATGTTCAAAATAAAACCGAACATGTTATACCTGTCCTCTAGCTATGGGAAGAGGTCCCACTATGTCCATACCCCATTTCATGAAAGGCCATGGGATATTATTGGATGTAATAATTCCCTGGTCGATGCATGTTATTGGCAAACCTTTGGCATCTGTCACATTTGGATACGAAGTTCTCGGCTTCTTCTTCCATCTTAGGCCAATAGTATCCATCTCTGATTAGTGTTTTCACTAAGGATATCGCCCCTGAGTGATTTCCACAGTGTCCTTCGTGGACTTCTTTCATCACAAATTTCGTCTGGTTAGGTCCGAGGTATTTAGCTAGGGGTCCTCCGAACATTTTGCGATAAAGTGAGTTGCGAATAAGGCGGTACCGTGCAGCTTTGTGGCAAAGTGCCTGAGCTACTTTGCTGTCTTCAGGTACGGTGTCATTCTGTAAAAAATTAAGAATTTCGTTTCTCCAGTCCCAGGTTAGGTTGTTGAAAGTTACCTCATTCCTGTCTTGGTCTATTATTGAATGAAATAATTGAATGACAATTGTATTTTCTTTGTTCGTTACTTCCGTGACTGCTGCGAGGTTACTAGTGCATCTGCTTCTGCATTTTCCTCTCTAGGTATTTGCATTACCTTCCATGTTTTGAATTGTCTCATGAGCTCTCGTGCTTTTTCAAGATACTGTTGCATTCTAGTCTCTCGAGCGATGTAAGGCCCTTGTATCTGATTTACTACCAGTTGGGAATCGTTGTTGATCACAATTTTCTCGGTTGAGAGTTCCGTCAGCTCTTGCACATGCTTCTTGCTAGTCAAGTTTTCTGGTATTCCCTCTATAGCCTTGATTTGGTCGGGGTTAAACTCGATGCCTCGATGCCTCTTTGCGACACCAAAAATCCGAGGAATTTTCCTGAGGTTACGCCGAAAGCGCATTTCTCGGGGTTCAGTTTCATGTTGTACCGCCTAAACATGTCGAAGGCGTCCCTCAAATAGTCGATGTGATCCTCTTTTTTTTGACTTGACCAACATGTTGTCTATATATACTTCCATGGTTTTGCCAAGCTGTTCTTTGAACATTTTGGTTACTAGCCTCTGGTATGTCGCCCCTGCGTTTTTCAATCTGAATGGACAATGCGTCCCTTGGTGGGTGATGAAAGTAGTTTTTTTCCTGATCCTCCTCCTCCATGAGGATCTGGTTGTAACCAGAGTAGGAATCCAGGAAACCTAACAGCTCGTGTCCTGTTGTTGCGTCGATGAGCTGATCAATATGAGGCAGTGGGAACGAGTCTTTCGGGCATGCCTTGTTCAGATCTGTGAAGTGTACGCACATTCGCCATTTCCCTTTTTTTACCATGACCATGTTGGTAAACCATTGTGGGTATTTTGACTCCCTAATAGAGTTGTTTTCAAGTAATTTTTCCACTTCTTCGCGGACGACATCGTTTATTGCAGCTTTGAATTTTCTTCTAACCTGCGGTACCGAGGGTAGAGGGGGTAGGCGTTTTATTTGTGTGTTGATATTTCCTTCGGGATGCCCGACATATCTTCATGAGAGAAAGCAAACAAGTCTGCATTGTTAGTTAAAAATTGATGGAATTTACCTGGTTCTTGGAGCGTGTGGCCGATATAAGCCTTTTTGATGTGGTTGCTCTTATCGAGCTGAACGGGGTCGAGGTCTTCCACAGTAGATCACGTAGCCTCCACGACTTTGGGGTCCTTGATGACATATTTCCCCTCGTCGTCATCTGACCTCGACCTTGTTACTTGCTATGCTTCTGCGCCTTTGCCTTTCAACTATTCGGTGTATGTGCAGTCTTGAGCGATGTGATAACATTCTTGGGTTGTGCGCTGCTCGCCGCGGATGCTGAATATTCCCCACGGGGTGGGAAACTTGATGACATGATATAAGCTAGATAGGACGACCCTCATGGCGTGTATCCAAGGCCGTCCAATGATGGCGTTGTACGTTGTGTCTTGATCCATTATGTGGAACATAGTCTCGAGGGTGACACCACCGGCCAGAATTGGTAGTGTGATTTCTCCAGAAGTCCGCCAACTGTATTGTTAAAACCAATTAGTGTGATGCAACGTGGAACTATTCTGTCTTCGAGCCTAATTTGTGTGAGGACTTGAGGGTGGATAATGCATGCGCCACTTCCATCATCTACCATAATCCATTTCACGTCAGTATCCGAAATGCGCCAAAGTAATAACAAGGGCATCATAGTGAGGAAAGGTCAAGTTGTGGGTATCCGACTCGTCGAAGATGATACTTTCTTTGAGGTCATCATACCGTTCATGGGTGATTGATCGCTTCAGCTTATGGGTGGTTGTGAACTTGACGTTGTTGATTGATGCATCGTCGCCTCCACTGATAATCATTTGTATGGTGCGGGCTGGGGATGGTGGCTTCGGCAGTCCTTGATGTTGTTCTCGTCCTCGAGCGAAATTTGCCCTCCCTCGGTCGCTCATTAACTCTCTCAAATGCCCTTGGTGGAGCATGTTCACTACCTCTTGCCTCAAGGCGATGTAGTCCTCGGTCTTGTGACCTCGTTCCTGGTAGAATTCACATAGGGCATTTGACTTTCTGGTGTTCGGGTCGGATTTCATCTTTTGTGGCTATTTCACCTTTGGGCCGAGCTTCTCCAAGGCGTAGACTATTTCTGAAGGAGAAACACAAAAACTGGGAGCAAATAATAGTGGAGGCATACCTCTTTCGTTTCGGTGAGTCCCTGTCTGCGGCCTGGATGGACCGTAGCCACATCGAGGGGTGGCATGGCGGAAACTCTGACGTATGGATAGTGTCGTTCTCGGTTGGGACGCGGACCTGCGTGATCCCTTCTGTTATCGTTTCTACAATCTTTTCTTGATTCCATCTGGACTGATGTTAACCGTTGGGTTGGCTCGTTGAGGTCCTCGTCAGCTCTCACCTCGGCATAATAGACATTGTGTATCTCGTCCCAAGTGTTGGGGGTACCTCATGAGCCGGCTCAACTATTTTTTGGTTGCCCTCGAACCGCTCCTATTCATCCCATTTTGGAATGCTGCTACCGCCATCCCTTCCGATACATTTGGGAGAGTCATTCTAACTCGGTCGAATCGGACGAGGAAGTCCCCGAGTCCTTCACCAGGTGATTGTTTGATGGCGAATATATCGTTCACCCTCGCCTCTGCTTTCTTGGCCTCGGCATGTGCGGTGACCAACTTGTCGGCCATTTCCTCAAATGTTTCTATGGAATGCGCTGGCAGATATGAGTACCATGTCAGCACTCCCTCGGTTAGGGTTTCACCAAATTTTTTCAGCAATATGGATGATACTTGTTCCTTGGCGAGGTCGTTGCCCTTTACTGCAATGACGTAGTGGGTAACGCGATCCTCAGGGTCCGTTATGCCGTCATATATTTTCAAGTATGGCGGTATCCTAAACATTTTAGGTATAGCATGTTGTGCAGCCTCGTCGATGTATGGTTGTTCCACGAACCGACCGGCATCCCGTTTTGGTAAGAGCTTTGGTGCGCTTGGTATTTTGTCTACCCTTTCTTGGTGCTCCCTCCATTGGTCGCGGAGCGCTTTGTTCCCGTTCTCCATTTCCTCCATTTTTCTTAAGATTGTTGTAAGGGTGTCATTACTTGCATCATTAACGGTGTGAGTGATACCTGTTGAGGGAGGATGGACGTGCTGGTCATTGGTTTTTGTTGTGATGTCAACTCGTGCATCCTCCCTGCTCACCTTTTGGGCAGGTTTGTCGAGTATACTGGTCAGCATACTCGTTAGCCATGATTCTAGTAGTTTTTTAACTACTGGTGGTCCTTCTTCCGTCGTGGACATAGAGGCTCCTTTCCCATGGGAGGCGGTAACGCTGCCACGAGGGAGGGGTGAACCACTTCGCCTAGGAGAAGCGCTTGGTGTCACGTTCTCCTCGTCTTCTCCATTAACCTCATTGATTGTGTTTAGGAGTTTAGCAGTACGGCCTGCCACTGCCTTCAATCTTTCTTCTCCATTTTCTGCCATGTTAGACTGTGCAAGTAGGAAAAAGAAATTTCTATATTTTGTTGTTGGTGTTCTTTTTTTAGATCTAGAAAAACTATTACTTTGACTAGAAAATCCCCACATACGGTGCCAAATTATTTGACCAAAAAGTATGAAACTTTTTGGTAAACTAATTAAAAAATAAGAAAGGTGAAGGGTAAATTCCTAGTTAAATATAATAAATCTTATATTTAACACGTGCTTGTATAATAACGTCAGATAACACCAGAACCAATGTAATATAAAGGTATTAAATGAAGTTATCAAGAACGAATGGTGAAACAATGATGAGCAATAAATATATTAAATGACAATAAATGTAAATAAAAGGAAGGATTCACCCAAATATTGAATGAAGTTGATGATTATTCCCTCTAACAACAATGTAAGACAAATGAATATGAGAATATACGAGGCTTTCTCGGATCTGATGCGTGAAAATGTAGAACAAACAACAAATCGATTCACTGTGAAAAGGTAATAGTTTGTGTTATTCCTCAAGAGTCAACTTTTCATAAGAGCTCTTACCAGAGTGACTATTACATGCCTTTTACCCTTTTTCTTTTACTATTTATAAGGGATACTTCCAAAAAACCCTAAAAAAGTACAACAGAAGGAATATTCAATAGAATATTACCTTTGAAAATTCCAAAGTCATACTAGCCGTTATTCCCTTTTCCGCTACTCGACGTCGACTTTAACGGCTTACTCGGCGACTCCATATTGTTAAGCTCTGACTAACCTTGACCTAGTCGTTCATGATGAACCGTAATTCTCACACTTGATCACTTCTTTATGCCGAATTTACTCAGCATAATTTTGACCCATACAAAACTAATATCTGCTATCATCAACTTGTTCGGGAATTCAGCTTGCTCAGGAATGTATTCCTACAATTCATCTTTTGTCATCCAGACAAAATGGGTCTTGGTCCAATGGCAGCTATATTAAGTATTTAAAATTAAATAAAATGGCAACTCGGTAATATATGGTGCCTGAAAGTTAATCTTTCGACTTATTTTATTTGCTGAGAGACATGCAGTAGTTAGATGATTTTATTTGTGACATATAAAAACATATGCGGCTTTACTAAGTAATTTTCTCAATTTGAGTTACCAATAAGAAATTAACTCCAAGTTTATGTGCACTTTAATACTAGTTTGATTGTTTAGCTTCTGACCTTATTCTGGCTCCAACGTTGTGATGACTAACTAATTTAACCTGACTATTTATTTATAATTTTTTTTGGTAAAAAAGTAAATAGATAAAAACATTAAGCCCACCAAAAATTAATATCATTAAATTAAAATTAGCTTTCAGTAGTACTAACAAACCCGAATATTCAAAATCACCAATAGAGTACCTCTAACCTATAAATTACAATTAGCTTTCAATCAACTTGGATTGTATTTTAGGAGTAATAAAGTCCAATCTAGCTTTGTGATAAATTTATAACTCCCTTAGATTCCAGTAGGTCTAAATGAGTATAAAAGTTAATGCATCAAATTCAAATTGAATTATGTGAACTAAATTTGAGTTTGAACTAAAATTGTTTTCTTAGAAAATTATTACATTATTAAACTTTGAGAATTGAGATGAACAATATATGAACAAGTTTGAAGTTATATTAATCTAGTCAAAGATATCACCTCATATTAAGTTAGAGTGATAAATATTCCTTCCTAATGAGAGATTTTCGCAAATCTGAATTAGAGGTAGTGGACATACTGAGAACCAAAAGAATTTGGTCAACTCTATGTCAAAATAGAGCTACTTAGTGCCGAAAAGAGAAAACACCTCTACATATACGGAGAGGGAATGGTGACAATTGCGAGACAATGAACTCACAGCAGCATTTCGTCAAACACTGGATATACAGGACGAAAAACCGCCCTTTGCTCTCCGTTGCTATCTCGTTACAGCTCAGAATATGCCTCCCGTTCTCTTCATCGGCTACGCCCACCCCTACACCATTCCTAACTGATCGAAAGAAAAGCCTCTACACCTCGTTTTTCTGCACGCTTGTCCATCTCTTCCTCCGCTGCCACCGCCTTTCAAGAGCCACGGAAGCTTTCTCTTCAATGAGAAATTACAATCTTGTCCCTGACCTTCCTCATTGGAACAGTCTCTTGCACCATTTCAATTCTACCGGTCTGGTTGATCAGGTGATGGTCCTTTATTCTGATATGCTCTCCTGTAGAGTGGCTCCCAATCTAGTCACTCGCAATATAGTCATACATTCGCTTTGCAAAATTGGAAAACTTGAAAAAGCCCTTGAATTAATCAGAGAGAACGAAAGTGACACCGTTACTTATAACACTTTGATATGGGGGCTCTGCAGAATTGGTTTTGTAGAAATGGGTTTTGGATTGGTGTCTGATATGGTAAAGAAAGGTATTTTCTTTGACACTATCACTTGTAATGTATTAATTAAGGGGTTTTGTGATAAGGGTCTTTTGCATAATGCTGAATTAGTGATGGAAATGTTGAGTGATAAAAATAGGGGTGTCTGTAAAGATATTGTCGGTTTTAATACTCTGATTCATGGATATTGTAAGGCTGTAGAGATGAGTGGTGGTTTTGAGGTGATGGAGAGAATGAAAAAAGAAGGTTTATCACCGGATATTGTGACATATAATACTCTGATTGATGGTTTCGGCACAATGGGAGATTTTGATGCAACGGCAAAATGTATCATGGATGAGCTCTTGGACTCGCGTAGAAGTAATTATGTTAGCTATGTTGATCATGAAGAAAAACATGATTATGATGGTGAAAATAAGGGCCTGGTAGTTGGAGACTTGGGTTTAGAACCAAATGTTATTACATATACCACATTGATTAGTAAATATATTAATTGGTTTCAATTTGAGAAAGCATTTGCTACATATGAAGAAATGACAAGGCATGGCTTCTTCCCGGACATTGTTACTTATAATTCCCTTATATATGGCCTTTTTAAATGTGGGCGGTTCCACGAGGCCAAGTTACTTCTTGGTGAGATGAGAAGAGTGGGTGTGGATCCTAATCACGTGACATACTCTATTTTTATTGATCGCATGTACAAAAATAGGGCTGACAAAGTTGCTGCTAACTTTCAAAGTCAAATAGTGATTAGAGGAATGTCTTTCGATGTTGTCTTGTTTACCTCTTTGATCGATGGGCTTTTTAAACTTGGCAAGGCCAGGGAGGCAAAGGACATGTTTCAGACACTCGTGAAGTTTAACATAACTCCAAATCATATCACCTATACTGCATTGATTGATGGGCACTGCAAATCTGGTGACTTAAATAGTGTAGAGCTTTTGCTGCAACAAATGGAACAGAGATCTGTTTTACCAAACGTTGTCACATTTTCTTCTGTAATTAATGGCTATGCCAAAAGTGGAATGATTGATGCAGCCATGGAAACGATGAGCAAAATGATAAGCATGAATGTTACCCCTAATGTTTGTGCATATAATACCCTGATTGATGGCTGCTTTAAGGCTGGTAAACATGATATGGCTCTTACCCTGTATGAAGAAATGCAGTCAAATGGTGTTGAGGAAAATGAATTCTTGTTAGATACATTTGTGAATAATTTGAAAAAACAGGGTAAAATGGATGAAGCAGAGGCATTTTTTATGGATATGGTATCTAAAGGTTTGTCACCTGATCATGTTAACTACACATCCTTGATGGATGGACTCTTTAAAAGAGGGAAGGAGTCAGCTGCTCTTCAATTGGTCCAAGAGATGAAAAAGAAAAAAATATCCTTTGATACAATTGCGTGCAATGTACTGCTTAATGGATTATTGGGAATTGGCCAGTATGAGGTACAGTCTGTTTATGATGAAATTACGAAATTTGGTCTAGTTCCAGATATTCAAACTTTCAATTCTATGATTAATGCTTACTGCAAAGAGGGGAAGCTGGAAAGTGCTGTCAAACTTTGGAGTGAAATGAAGAGTTGCGGGATAATGCCTAATTCAATCACTTGTAATACATTGGTGAAAGGACTTTGTGAAATAGGTGATATTGAAAAAGCAGTGGATTTATTGAGTGAAATGGTGACAATTGGTTTTCAACCTTCACCAGCTATTCACAGAATTATTCTTGATGCTGCTTCAGGCCATAGAAAGGCGGATATAATCCTGAGAATGCATGAGAGACTTGTCAGCATGGGACTTAATGTTGATCAGACAATTCATAACACTCTTATTGCTGTTTTATGCAGGCTAGGGATGACCAGAAAGGCAATGTCAGTACTAGAAAGCATGAGAGGAAAAGGATTTTCTGCTGACACTACCACTTATAATGCCTTCATACGTGGATATTGCAAAAGTTACCAATTTCAAAAAGTTTTTGCAACATATTCCCAGATGCTGGCTCAAGGAGTTCCTCCTAATGTTGCTACATACAACATTATATTAGCATCTCTGTCAGCTGTTGGACAGATGAAGGAAGCAACTGAATTGCTGAATGAAATGAAGGGGAGGGGCTTTTTCCCTAATGCTAATACATATGATATTTTGGTCTCTGGCCATGGGAAAATTGGAAATAAAAAGGAATCCATCAAACTTTATTGTGAGATGATTACAAAAGGTTTTGTTCCTCGCACTAGTACCTTTAATGTACTCATCTTTGACTTTGCAAAGGTGGGAAAGATGAGACAGGCTCAGGAACTAATGCATGAGATGCAAGTCAGAGGGGTTATACCAAATTCTTCAACATATGACATACTAATAGTTGGATGGTGCAAGCTATCAAAGAGTGTGGAGCTTGAAAGGTCATTAAAACTGTCATGCCGGGGTGAGGTAAGGAAATTACTTGAAGAGATGAAAGATAAAGGTTTCACTCCAAAAGAAACCACCCTTTGTTATATCAGTCCTGCCTTTTCGAAATCAGGAGAAAACAACGACACAGAATGGTGGTTAAGCAGATGGCACAAGACAAAGCAGAGTTGATCCCTTGAAAATCAAGATGTTTTTCAAGGATAGAATATCTTTATTTTTTGGTTTCTCTCTCCTGAGTTGAAAGTTGAAACATAAGGTTAATGTGGATGAGAGAAGCGAGCTGATGAGAAGAGACAAACCAAAAGACCTGGAGAAACAAAATGAGAAATCAGGACAACTCTATATGCTTTTCAAGAATTTTGTAAGTTTTTCTTTCCCCAGCGCTCGCGTGTGTGTGTGAGCGTTTTCCAACTCATATTCTTCTATTCAATTGTATAGGAAGTCAAAATGTTTTTACATTCATTAGATTTAAGCTTTTCCGCTAATGCAATCAAATTACAATGATTTATTTTTAGATCAATAATTTACAAACTATACGACTATACCATCAATCTTAAATCATGTAGATGGTGATAGAAGTCTTTCAAATTTGATAAGAACTACAAAAGATATTTATCAGTGTTGAATTTTCTTTTTCATTTTCCACACAATTTTGTGGCAACCTACAGTAGAAAATATGACAGTTAACTGGGGACTAAGGGGGTAATTTGGTATATGTGCTTCGCCAAAATAGTGCTAACAATGACAACAATTATGCCTCAATCCCAAAGGACCAAACTAATCAGGTCAACTATTTGCATTAACCTTTTACTTTAGCTGGCATATCAATATGCTTGTGTAAATTCCATTTGCTTTTGTAAAAGGAAGAAAAAAACTTGACATTGTTTTTCTGAATATAGAGCCAACATGATGAGCTTGAAGCAAAGTTTCTCGAGAAGGCTGCACATTGAAGCTAAATACCAGAAGCTGTTTGAACCATTGAATACAGAGGTGAGAGGAATAATTTTTTAGTTGTTTGCTCCATGTTTGCTTGTTGGAGTTGAAACTAGCTCTTTCCTTCCAAAAAGAAAGAAGATATACGGTTTGGCTGTCCTTCCATGTTTATGATTTTATGGATGTGTTGCACAGATATGAAATAGTAAATTGAGTTGTCGAAGTGTAGGGTCTTAATGAAGCTCCCATGAACAACCAGGTGGGAATAGAAAGACTGAAATAGATTAAATTTATTTATTGGATATTTTCTTGTCACCCGTGCAGATTGATTGATAGGCTTTGATTTTGCTATTAGTGCGAAAGTTTGGTGCAGAGAAAGGTGTTCTCAACTTCTGGCTGACTGCAATAAAGAATAATGAGATATTAGCAGAGGTAAATAACAATTCATGTAAATATTTTGTGGTTCAAAGTACCAATCATTTAACTGAGCCCAGATGACTCTGCTTTAGATCTTACAGTGTGACCAAGAAGCTTTGAATTGCCTCAAGATATCAAGTGGTGCAGTATTGATGATCGAAAGGGTTTTTTATGCTTCACATCCTCTTCATACAAAACCTTTTCTCGAGAATTCTGTCTTCACTAAAACCTATCACTTGATTGATGATGATGATGATGATGAGTATATATGGAAGAAGGCCATAGGGTAGGTTTTAACTTCTCAATGTTTTAATTTATATCATGTGATCCTATTCTTGTTTGTTCATTGGGTGTGGAAATCTTGTAGGACCGTCATTTGAATGGCATCCACGTAAAGGCTTGACACGAGATCCTAAAAAGGAAGCCAGGTGGGTCAAAAAGTGATAAACCCATGATCAGGACTGATACCTTCAAAAGCTTTTCCAATATCTTTAGTCCGCCACAAGTAGCCGAAGATGAGGATGACAATGATGAAAAATGTTGTAGGTTCAACAATTTTGATTTTGTTCATTTACTCTGTGATGCAGAATGTTGTTGACCTGATTTCATTAGTGTGTCAAATATGTCTTGAAAGGCTGAAGATCTCCGGAATCTAATGGGAGAAGATCACGGCATTGGAGAAATTGCTGGTTTCTTATTAGCTTTCGATTTCCGTTTCATTCCACATGTCATTCAAACTGGTCAACAACTTTGACGTGTTCGATGAGTTATATGGTGCCATCGTTAGGAAGTGGAGTTGGATTGGAGTGAATTTGATATTTCCATTTGGCCCTCCAATTTTGCAACTCAACAATTGTGGCCAAAATCATCCCCCGTGTTGTGTCATGGTTTATGGTGAGGCTCTTGCAGGGGATGAATTTGAAGATATTGAAGAAGATGATGGTTATGAGGATAAAGAAGGGGAGAAGAGCAAAAGATATGTACTATTAGTTCAGCATGTTTCTACAAATGATTCGAATGTGCCTGTTAGTTTTCTTTTTCTGGAGATGCTGATAGTTTTTTGGGTCTGTCCATATGATGTTCTTCAGTTATCCTTTTAGTCATCCGCACCAAAGGTGAGAAGATGAATGGCTTTGGTGGCATTTTTCTTAGGTGATGCCATAAATTGCCTTTCATTTTCTTTAGTATGTGACATATTTATTCAACAAAATTGTAGAAGAGTGCCATAGCACGAGTTAGAGAAGGTCAGCATGGAGAAGGTCTTCCAGAGGGCAAGCAACAGTAGTTTGTCTTTTGCCCATGACAGCTGATGAAAGAAATTGAACTTAGGTATGCGCTAATCACCTTAAAAGGTGCATTTTATTCCTAAGAAAGTTGCGATATTTGATACTCATTTTTGTATCTTTTGTTTTTTCGGCAAAACTGAATGGTGAGTTTGTGTTCCACATTGGAACAATGCTAGCTCAGAGTTTACATCGGCTAATGCTGTCTAGCATCAATTTCCAGCCTAATGATACCTTTTTTTTTTTGTTTTGTTTATCTCAGAGATTGTTTTGTTTCTTAAATTTCTAAATGGACGGATGTTTTCCTTTTCTTTTTCATTTCTGTTGCAGTAAATTGGCAAGAGTGAGAGGGTTTGCAGTTATACCACCGAAAATTTTCTGTGATTGGGATAAACCCCGTGTTTCTTTCCTGAGAAGGTTTTAGAATGTGTTCCTCTTATATTGCTCCAGTTGAATGTGTACTCAGTTGATAAAACAATTGCTTAAATTTCTTGAAAATGTGGTATGTTGAGTGGTTCCACTTCCACCTATGGTTTAGTTTGCCAATGAATTGAGCTAAACTTTATGTCATATAATAGCATGATCCCAGAACAATGCTTACATGACAGGATGTCATTCAGCTCTTTATTAAATTATTACTTCTCCAAGGTCTATAGACCTTAGTCTATATGAACTTGTAATTTTAACGTGTTTATAGGTTTGGTAAAAGGAATTTGGTATCCTCTAGGCATCTCGAAATGTAGAAGTACATACAAATATTAGTAATAACTCATTGGATGAGGAAAAGCTCCTATTTTGGAAGACAGCTAATACGTTCTATATATTCGTTAAAGTCTAAACCTTTACAATTAGTTAGAGGTTCTCAATTCAATTCAATTTTCTTTTCATATTGTTATTATTATTATTATTATTATATCGCTCTACAACATAGCATTATCAAAGTTGGAGGAAGGAATCAAGTTACCAAAAGAGTTTATTAAAGTTCTCTGTTTATTTTTAATCTGGTGGGTATTCCCTTTGATAAAAGTCAGATGTTAATTACATTTATGATTAAAATACTTATGTTGGTGCAATTTTTAGTAATAATTTAATTGAACATACAGCTGGCTTTGGCCTTTGTTTAGGAACGCGCACACACCGACCCATTCCTGTGATCTGTTATAGGACCCCACACCCATTATATGTATTTGGGTACAGAACGGATACTTCAGATAACGTTCGAGTTCATTATCCCATTTAACGTCGTTAATCCTTTCAATATTTTCATTTTTCGTAATACACGCTCTTTTTTCTTTCTTTTTAACTCAATAATAATAAAGTTTTCTTATGGTCTTTTCGAGACTGAGACTTGTTTACCGTTGCCTTATTTGAAAATTGTTATCTTGGCGCCAGTGCCAAAGCCTCTGGCTCCTTTTCGTCTTTCTAATTTTTTGTTTTTTCCTTTATTATCGGTTATGAATGTTGTTATGCTATATTTTAGACTTGATATATACTTCCCCTTTAACTTGTAAGATTTTCTCCATACATACTAAAACTACAACTAAAAGATGAACCTATTAAACATCTGAATGAGTAATTAAAACTGAACCTTAATACGGCCCGGCCATACACTATGTATGAGTATGACTATGACTATGACTACCTTAAAATTGGTTGTGCGTAGTACGCATTTTGACACGTGTCCAGCATGTGACATATATAGTTAAAAAGAAAAGGACCTCAAAATAAAATTACATCCTTAGAGTTGATTTTGGTTGGGTGGAGTTTTAGTGCATCGTTAATTTTTTTTCTCGGGCGAAGGTTTCAACCGTTTTTTACCCTCATTTAATCTCCTTGAGTATAACTTAGTTTAATTGTTTGTCTAAAACTTTCATTTTTAAAACTATATAACGATATCTTACATAGGTTAGGTAATTGTATGATAATCAACGAGAATTTCGTGGGGCATTTGTATCTATACCCGCTTTTTGTGTCATATTTTAACTTGCGTCCGTTTGCAAGTGTACTCGCTTTTTCGTATAACTTCAGCATACGGGGCTGAAGTAGCAAAGGCAATCACGCAAAACTTCAGCATTCTAGTAGACGGGCCTGAAGTAACAAGTGTGCTGAAGTTTTTGTTTGTAATTGATGAACTTAAGCATAGTAGCTGAAGTTTTGTTCTCTATTTGCTGAAGTTTTTGTTTAACTTGTGCACGTCTTAACTCAAAGCTTTTGTTTGTAATTGCTGAAATTTTTGTTTTTCTAACTGGCGAACTTCAGCTCTAGAGCTGAAGTTTTTATTTTGTAACTGGCGAACTTCAGCTCTATAGCTGAAGTTTTTGTTTTTGTAATTGGCGAAGCCTTTGTTTTGTAACTGGCGAACTTCAGCAATGATAAATATATTTATGGCAATCATCCCATGAACTGAAGTTCTATAACAGCACCAACAGCAGCAGGAGGAAGAAGAAGAAGAAGAAAATGAAGGAGGAGAAGGAGGAGGAGAAAGGGAACTGAAGTTATTTAAAAAGTGAGTACAAGTTAAAGTTTTTAAAAAAATAAGTCTATATTAAATGGGGGCGACCAAATAGGACGTCCCGTGTAATTTTTACGAATTTCATGTTACAAGGAAAGGATAAACATGATACGAAAGAATAACAACAAATGTATTTCGTTGCTAAAATTTACGGGGAGGGAAAAGGTTAGGCAACTTTTAACATTTTCTCCATGCAATTTTATGTTATAAAACGTAGTAGCGTTACAGCAAAGTTTTTATTTTGAACAAAATCATTTTTTTGTTTCGGAAGAAAATACTATACTACAAATGGGGTTTGAACCTTTGATCTACTAAATAAGCATGGACAATAAATTAACGTTAGAAAGGATATGTAGTTGTCGTAGTTAACCAAATAAGTGGAACGGGGTAATTACTTTTATTTCTCTATTGTTTATATTTAACGAAAAGCGGAGCAGAAACACAATCATTGAAAACGGCGAATCTGTAACGGTGACGGATATGAGCTGGACAGAGAAAAGGCAGGTAGAGCGAAAACGTGTTTCGGTTGACAAGATTATTGGACGGACTTGCCCAAATTATAGAAAGCCCTAACTAGCTATGCCGTCTTTTTCTTTTCTCTATAATCCTATTTTTCATACTCCAATAAATACTACAGCTCCCCCACTATTCTTTTCCTCTTCCTACTACGTGACAGCTGAATATCTTTCTTTTATTCTCTAATTTGGACATCCTATTTCCTCTTTATTACGACTCTTGCCCCTACCTAACCTCATCAAAGTTTCTTTTTCCTTGGGATAAATTTATTTCGGTTAATTCCAATCTATTTTATGTTCTACTTAAGGAATGATCAGATGCCTTGCTTTTTGTCATCTTCTAAGAAAATGGTTTTTTTTACTAACTTTTAATCGATTAATTAATTATACTCTAAAATGAGAAATATTCAGAAATTCATCATAAGTTCGACTATCTATATTGTCTTTCAACCTATTCTAATGTATCCCATCATGTCTAACATTCCACCATCATGTGTAATCCAAGATAATTAGAAAAAAATCTTGTTCTAATAGTCGAAGAGAGGAAAATAAAATAAAAAATAAATTTTCTACCATCAGAATATTCGACATGATTGACTGAGACAATTTCAAAATTAGCAAATTGCTGATAAAATAAGTGTTTACACATTGATTGTCTACGACTAAATTAAATTACACAAGTATTAAGACTAAGGAGTGGTACGCACATTAACAAAAGACCATATATTGCATTTGAATCCTTTTGGTCCATAAGATAAACCTCACATTATTTCAACTATTTTATGTTAACTTGTAGTAGTAATTTATTGACAATTGTCAAAATCAGTCTGTGATTGGAATTTTCTCAACATTCGATAGCTACCTTACCATTTAATTATGTCCAATATGTATAATGCCGGCTTTTAAAACATTAGAATAAAATCTCCCTTCAAATTTTCGGCGTTGAAATTAAAAGTTAGTGGACACCCAATAAAGCAAAACTCTCCTAATCCTGCCTGGCAATTTGGTAATAAAGTCCAGTATCAAGGCTGAATAGAAATCCACCTCTACTTATAATACAACTGGCCTTGCCCATTTGCTGTTGTCTTCGTTCAAGATTTTGTATTGAGAAGTTTCAACAGGGAAAACATAGTAAGAAGATACCAAAATCCAGCCGTCCAAAGCATAAACAGCCAGAAATAGCAAAAGGGTGTTTTAATTTTTCATCTTTTATTTTTCAGAACAAGGTAAAAATGGGAGTTCCTTCAGGTTTGATTCTTTGTGTTCTGATCGGAGCTTTTTTCATTTCAATGGCGGCGGCCGGAGATAGTGGGGCCTACGATTGGGTGATGCCGGCGAGATCTGGTGGGGGATGCAAAGGGAGTATTGGAGAGTGCATGGCTGAAGAAGAGGAGTTTGAGCTGGACAGTGAGTCAAACAGGCGCATTCTAGCTACCAAAAAGTACATCAGCTATGGTGCGCTGCAGAAGAACAGTGTACCTTGTTCTCGTCGTGGAGCTTCCTATTACAACTGCAAACCTGGTGCTCAGGCTAATCCTTACTCTCGTGGTTGCAGTGCTATTACTCGCTGCAGGAGTTAAGTTCTGTATTTCTCTTCTTCTTCCACAAAATCCAAAAAAAAAAAAGAAATTGTATTTTTCCTGGTAAATTGAATTTTTCTTTTTCTTTTTTCTTTTTTCTTTTTTCTTTTTTTGAGATGGGGTTGTTTGGTATACGAACGAGGAGAGAAGATGTTGATGGGAATTGATTGTTGTCATAAACCTTTTATTTTTTTTATTTTTTTGGATGATGTTTTTATATACAACTTATAGTAACTGAATTTGTCTGTCAATAATTCAATTTAACATACTCCTAGTTTTTGTGCCTTTTGTCTGTGTTTGCAAATTCAACCACCTCAAAGGTGTAAACTTGTTGCTGTTGATATTGAATGGTGATTATTGGAAATTTGTTTGGACAGGCATGGTAATTTTCGAGATTTGAGTATTTAGATTTGTCATGTTTCAAGATCTGGATTTGAGTTTGTCTTTGTCTTCCAATAATTAGAGGGACTGTTTGATACAGACTGTTCTTTGATTTGGTTATAATTTGTGATAGTAAAAGGGAAAAGAAAGTAAAGAAGTCATAGCTAAAATCTTTTTTGAAGCTTAGGATTTCAAGTTCCAGCTTTTCATTGGTCATGGTGTGAACAAAGAAAAGTTGTCTGTGGATCTGTCTCTTTGTGTGGACCATTATTTTGCATATCTTTTGCCTGTTTACACTATTTTTTGGGCAAAAAGGCGTAAATTAAAGAATAAGGAAATGACACAAATGAAGGAGAAAGTTTGATGAAGATTTGAATAAGATGCTTTGCAGAAAGTGTAGCAAACTTGCAATTTTGAACTTAGCTGGCTCGAAAAGGAATTAAGGGAATAAAATTAAGAAAAAGATTCCGTCCTTTTTAAATTGTATTAAATTGGTTTCCTGTTAATTTCATTTTTTTCTTTATGGTTAAAGATGAAATAAATGTTAATTAATAGAAATAAGAATTGTTGTAATTTGCATATTCACGTAATTCATGGCTTTTTTACCATTGTATTTCTTATTATTACGGTTGTGAGTGTGCTTTGCTTGAGCCGAACATATGTTGGAAACAGCAAATATAATTACTATCGTGATTGTACTTTGGTTGAGCAGAAGATCTTTTGGAAACAGCAAATTTAATTACTATTGTGATTGTGAGCCGAAAATCTTTTGGAAATGTGGTTGTGGTTGCATATATTGACTTAATTGTCAAGGCTCCTAGCACCTCTATCAACTACTCCACTATCTAATCCTTATACATATTCGAGAGCCCAGATTTTTTCAGCTGGAATGTTCCTCTGGTTTTTTTAGCGTAAAGAAATAGATGGGCTAAGGCAATTTTCCTCAACATGAATTTTGGCATAATTGCATTAGCCATTAACCAAGATAGACATGAAGCTCGATTTTGTGTATTTTCCAGTTTGCATCTTTAGAACAGAACTTTTCAAAATATCGAAATAGAAAAACTTAGGCATAGTACCTCTAAACTTGGCATGGATTATTAATTTCCTCCCAAACTATCGCTACTCCAAATTACCCGCTACACTTGGATATGTGAACTTTACTTGGAAAATCTGTAATCACAGTTGAAGGTTTTATGAAAACACTAGTAGTTTTTCTTACAGTGTATTTTAAAATTGAGTAGATAAAGAGAATAAAGTTTCTATTTTTATTTTTCTAAGAAAATATTGTCCACATTTCATAATATCTCCACCGTCAACAATGTTTAATCAAATATAGCGGAATAATTAGGCAGAAACATAATTAAAGTGTTAGAATTACAATTGTTTACAAGTTCAAGGTAATTTTCTCTTAAAAATAGTCAAATTTGTAAAGTGCCAACTTATCCAAAATTGAAGTTATACTACTGTACCTTACTCTTCTGATTTTAATTCAGCTCATATTTGTCCTTTGGCTTTTCTTGCTACATTTACCAATCTTTTCACTAAGTTTTGGTGTGTGTGTGTTTGTGGGGGAGGGGGGGAGGGGGGTTGCATGAAAATGTAACATTATTGTACCAAAGAGATCTTGTCAACTTAAAATAAAATCTTCCACATAAGGTGTGAGTACAATCATGATATTGCCATTTCAAGGTAAAGAAGCTTTTTTTTAAAATACAACAACAACGATCCAGTATAGCCCCACAAGTGAGGTCTGGGGAGGGTAGTATGTACGCAGACTTTATTTCTACCCCGATGGGATAGAGAGACTGTTTCCGATAGACCCTCTGTTCAAGAAGACGAAAAGACAAAAGAGACAATATATCAGTACCATCATGAAAATAATAACAACAACACAACAACCAGTGAATAGATGAAAGACAGAAATAATGACCAGTAAATAAGACCAGACACTATGAAAACGGAAGAGTAGTGTAAACACAGTACTGACCACTAGCAATCTAAGACTAAATCCTATCAGCCTAGCTTCAAACTGGTGACTAAATATGCTCAACTACCTCCTAACCCACAACCTTAATACTCGACCTCCACAACTTCCTGTCGAGTGCCATGTCCGGAGATCTTTTCTTAAAAATAAAAAATAAAAAAAGAAAGACCAAATGATGAGTGGATCTTGGTGGCTTTGCCTCTTCTCTTTTGATTTTATGTTCAAAAGTCTTCACATGCAGACCATGGACTCAATGATTTTACTCGAAAACATACAGCAAAAGTATATCATATGTCTTCTTATAAATATAGATTTGATTTGTGTTTCCATTATTTGTTTTCTTTATGAAGCTTGTTGGTGGTTAATGATGGGTCCATTTCAACCCCCTTTGTATTTATTCTACTTATTTTGAACAAATATCATTTCCCATTTTGATTGCTTTTATTTTCACTAATGGACCCATGCATCTACCTCTATTTATTTAAACTGATCCCACCACAATTCTCTGTTTCTTGTTTTGAAAAAAACCAATTTGTAAATTATGGTAAATACAAACCTAATTTTGAAATAAAACTCCGACAAGTATTACTGGCATATATAACAACTTTATACTATGAAATCAAGTGAAGTACGAATATATATTTATGTTGTGGCTAGATATACAATATGTCAATGGATCATTAAATTTGAGTAACAGAAAAATATTGTTAAATATTTCATATCTATAATATATACTATTATGTAAAAGATTTTATAAGAGAACTCTTTATATGGAGAGCCTCTTTCTGTGTTGTTAAATGTTATTAACCAAAGATGTTACTATTGAAAAGCTTTTTCACTTTTTCAATCTAGTGGTTAACATTTGTCCAAAGCTAATTATTCAATCCACTGTCTGACTTGTCTAGTCATTACATAGCTTTTAAAAAGTAAACAAAAAGTTTCCTCTCCCCTTTCGGCATAAATATGATGAGTACTTCATTATTTGTAGACACTAAATTTTATTATTTGTTTGGTCGTCTGAATTTACAAGTAACATATTTCAAAATCTTAATCAACATTTTGTTTTATATATTCAAATAAATTTTTTTACAGGTTATTACAAAGTTTGTTTTTTAAAAGTCAATCACGCGAAAACAAAGAACTTCTCAAATTTATAATTCCACGTGCACATCGAGGTAGGAATTGCCAGTGCTACGGGCTACGGCGGACTCTCTTGGCTTTAAGAAGGGAACAAATATTATTTTTGGTCAACAATCGAAGAAACTATGTTTTTATGTTAACCTTTCCTTAAATAGAACTGGAAATGCTACGATGGCCATTTTTATATGAGAATAAAAACCTATATAGACTTAATTATTTCGATCCTTCATATGTACCTATGCTATGTGGATAAATTATTCTTTGTATTTTAGTTCAATATTAGATTAAAGTCAAAACCAAAACAAAGGTCAAAACTATCAGGGTAGGCACCAACGGGAAGAAAACAAACGAATGAAATCAATCTTCTTCCTCCAAGCTCTTGCTTGAAACACAGTAAAGAGAAATTACTCCTACTTTCCAGAGTCAGAAGATTATTATTCTTGCTCTTATTTTGCCCTTTGAATGAACTTAATTATAGCTTCATGTCGTTTGCCTTGTTTTGAGGCTTTCGATTCCACATACTTATGTTCATGACATTGCTTTTCGCAAATTAATCTTTGATATACTGTAACTGGATTTATGTCTTCTCATTTTCTTCCGTTCATTACCTATTATTGTTTGACCAAAAATATAGATCTTGGTTCAAATAATTAAATTTATGTGAATAAGGGTTGATCCTAGACTATAATATCCTTAGATAAGGTTGTTTAAAAAAAAAGTTAATGTCATGTGGGCCTAGTCGGACATCGGCGATTATATGTAATAAATATTTTAGAAATTAGGAGCAATAATGTAGCATTCAATAATAATGGACATCAATAAATAACATTTAAGTAAATAAGAGGAATGATTCACCCAATAAAGAATGGAATAGGTGGATGTTCCTCCTGATAATGATGAATGATACACAAATCCTTGAATATTCGAATTATTCTCGGAGCTGATGGAAAAGTATGGACAAGAATATCAGTGAAAAGGTGGTGTTTGTATCTTAGCAAGAGAGAAACGAATCTTTCCGTCAAAGTGTGTACTTTACAAATGAATAGCACATGCCC
The DNA here is from genome assembly GCA_005239505.1 of Nicotiana paniculata. Lineage (NCBI taxonomy): Eukaryota > Viridiplantae > Streptophyta > Magnoliopsida > Solanales > Solanaceae > Nicotiana > Nicotiana paniculata. Next base: position 5,554 of record ML323213.1, on the reverse strand, counting down.
CATTATTGTCACTTTTTCTATTTATATGGGACATGTTCCTAAGAAAGCCTAATAGTACAAGTGCAGAGAATATCCATTAGAATATTCTGTTTAATATCCTATCTAGAAAAGTAGTTGTTATAGCTCCGTCAAACGTACTTGACCTCGACCTCGTCCCTTATTGACGCCTCAACTACGGCCCTTGTTGACTACGACTCTTGTTGACTCTTCGAGTGATCGCGAGCTGGTAGCTGTGAATACCACGTTAATGATCTCCCATAAGGGTTTCGCCAAACTTTTTCAGCAAAATGGAGGACATTTGTTCTTTGGTGAGGTCGTCGCCTTTCACGGCGGTGACATAATGAGTCACGTGAAATCTTCAGGATCGGTCATGTTGTCGTATATCTGAGGTAGGGCGGCATTTTGAAGGTCTTTGGTATGGCATGCGGGGATGCATCGTCATTGTACGGCTGCTCGACGAACTGGCTGGCGTCCCTCTTCGGCAGCATCTTGGGAGTGTCCGGTATCTTATCAACCCGTTCTTGGTATTTTTTCATCTGGTCTTGGAGCGCCTTGTTTCAATTTCCATTTCTCCCATCCTTTTTAGAATGGCGGCCAGGGCATTGTCACATGCACTATCAATGACATTGTGAGTTTTTTCACAGTTGGGGGTGTCTCTTCCTCTGAACAAGTGGAGGCTCATTTACCACGGGGTTTTGTTATGCTGCAGTGTGGGAGCGGCGACCCACCTCGTCTATCCCTTCCTCTGCAGACGTGGAGGCTCCTATACCACGGGGTTTTGTCATGCTGCAGCGTAGGGGTGGTGACTCATCTCGTCTAGGGGAATGTAACAACCCGACCGGTCGTTCCGAGAGTTTAGCCTGTTTCCCCCATTTCTGCTTCATTTCTTGTGTGGTTCATCTCTTTTATGTGGCGTTGGGTTGGTTGACTCGGGTTCAGTATGGTCATGGTGAGAAATGAGACATTTAGTCCCTTAAGTTAGCCTTATAGTTGGAAAAGTCAACCAAAAGTTGACTATTGGGTAAACGGCTTCGGAATGTAGATTTTATGGCTCGGATAGCTGTTTAACCAAAGAATTAGATCCTTTGACCAAATCTATTTCTAGGATGAACACGGGTTACTGATAATACAAGGAAATAAAGAGAAACGAGTAATAGACAATATTGCAAAAATATAGAAAAGCAAAGTAGATTGTATTCGAAAATCATATGATCCTTTACAAGCTGTATTCCCGTCCCTTATATAGGAGATTCCTTGATATAACGTACAACTCTTGCTATGATTGCCCATTAATGACTAATTATGATATTAATGGGGCATTACAAAGGATAACACTAATTGGGGTACGGTTACATAACGTGCGAGTAATCAATTGTGGGTCCTTGAATTTGCCCGTAGCTTTGTCCAGATTCATTCAGACCGTGTCTCTTCCCCGTCTTGATCAGGTTGAGTTTCCTGTGGCTGATGTACTCAATGGTTTATTGATTCGTGCCTCTTTCTTCTGTATATCTTCATAGAATCACGTCCAGCTGTCGCGTTTCCCTTGGTCCACGTATCCGGCTGAGTTGTCTAGAATCAGCTAACGTGTAAGACTCTTTTTTACCAATACAGATAGTCCCCCCACTTATCATTTATTTATTGATTAATATTTGGTAAGTGGATACGCATTTATGGCGGGAATATTTTGCCGCCTCTTTACCTCGAAACATTGTATCCTTCTCTGAATCATAGGCATCATTTGTCACTTCTATTTAATGCTTAAACCACGTGTCCTTCTCAGATTGGTTCTGCAATTACTCGGTACTTTTTAGGGCTTTCTACGGTTGCGTCAGTCCCGAAGTGACACCTTCAATTATGACTTTTCATCATTATTTTTTTTCCCATGTTTAACGGTTGTCCTCAAGTATAAATACCTTTATTCTTTTCTTTGCTTCCACGAAACACTTTCTAACTTTGTCTTTTGTAAAGAACTTTTTCTTGCCTTTGTAAACATGTCTTCTTCAAATCAACCTCAGATAGTAATAGATATTGAGAATTTAAAGCCATCTTCTGCTCCGACTAGGAGACGGAGGGGTGGTAGACTTAGGAGTCTAGGATCCACTCCTTCGAGAGGCTCTTCTTCTTCTCAGATAGCTTTTCCTCCTTCCGCGTGGTCTCTAGTTTCTCCGAGGGCTAGGGCTTCCCGGTCTTTTTCTAGAGGTAGAGATGAACGCCTTCGTGAACCTGGAGTTGATGAAATTATTCCTGCTGAGTTTGTCTTTGCTAGAGATAATCAAGTTCCCGTAGACCAATCTTATTCCCTTGAGAGTGTCGAAAGGTATCCAACCCTTATTACAGAGGGTCAAATTTCCCTTGCTCGCAGGGAGTGTTTTTGGAGGCCTGATTTCCCTGTCCACATTCCAAATAGTAATCAAAGAATAACGTCTTACAAGACGGGATACTCTTTTGTTTATACGTACCCTTTCACTCTAGGGTTTAGACATCCCATTGATCTAGTCATAATTGAATTCTGTCATTTCTTCAATATCTGCTTAGGACAAGTTGGTCCGCTTGTGTGGCGAGTTTTCGCATGTCTTAGGAGTTTAGCTTCTTTAGCCTCGGTTCCTTTTACTTTCAACCATATTATTCATCTCTACTCTCCTGTCTTGTTTCGTCAAGGGGTTTTTACTCTGACTGCTAGGAGTAAAAGAGTGTCGGTAACCCTTGGAGATGATAAGGATAGGGGTTGGTACCTCCGGTATGTCATTGTACCCAATGTTGGTTTAGTGGGTGAAGAAAATCTTCCCTTCCCTGAGAAGTGGAATCGTGCACGTGAGTACGCTTTACTCACATCTATTTATTTTTCCTCGTTCTGACTTGAGATGTTTTACTAACACCGTATCTGTTTCTTCTTCTCTCAGCAATCATGGGTACTGTTGAGAATGTCGCTGGTATCCGTGATTGGGTAGAAAAATTATTGTCTGTTGCTCCTTTAGAAGAGATATCTTGGAATTACTTCGCTGGGAAGTACGGTTGGCATGTAAAGACCCACGGTAAGTGAAGCTTTTGTTCTTGCTTCTTTCCTTACTCGAGCCTCTTCTTTCTCTATCGCTTAACTTTTTCCCTTTTGATAGGGTTCTCTGCTCGTGGGGTGTCTGCTTCATCTATCCCGAAGATGTCTTTGGCCTAGGCCCAAGAGATTATTGTTGGTTCGTCTTCCTCGAAGAGGAATATTGGTGAGTCTCGTTCCGTAGAAGAAGAATAAGAAGAGGAGGTTGCTTTGCTGCGCAGGCCACGGAGAAGGCGGGTGGTTCTATCGATGAGTCTACACCCATGAATTTGCCTTCCGTCTCTGTGGTTGATCCCTCTACCTCTGAAGATGTTTCACATTCCCCCATTCATGAGTTTGTAGGTTACTTGTTCCATGAAGGTTTTGACCTTTCTCCTGATGATGTCCCTTTGGCTGATGTTTTTCCTGCTTCTTTAAGAGAAGTTGTCTCATCTGCTCCTTTGGCTATTACGGCTTCTGTTGTTGCTTTGCCCGTGGTCCTCAAATCTTCAATCCTCCGTGCCTGCTGCTTTGCCCGTGGCTTCTCCAGTTCCTCAACCCTCCGTGCCTGTTGTTGCTTCATCTCTGCATGCTTACCTGCCTTCCGCTAGGGAAGTAGGGTCTTCCAATAGAGAGATGCGGTAGGTGATAATAGAGGTTCCAGCTGAGGGGAATCTTTTCAATCAAACGGGTGAGCCCGAAGTGTGGCTCAAGCCTTTGATAGGTCCCACTGAGAAAACCAAGCTAGCCAACCACAGTGCTCTTACATGGGCCAATGAAGTTGTGCATACCTCTTTGAAGGTATGATGCAGGTTATCCTCTTTCATTTTCGTATATGAAATTTATCATATCTAATTGGTTTATTTCTTGTAGATTAATCTTATAGGCATGGAGCTCATGAAGAGGATCTCAAATACGGATCAGGAGACAAAAGAGTTGCAGGTTGATGCTGATAATTGGAAAGCACAATATGATAGCCTAAGGATTGACATGGATGCCTTAGAAGAGGAAATGAGTACCTTGAAGCGGCAGATGAGGCTCATGGAGGCAGAACTGGCAGTAGAGAAGGATTCTTCCAGTCAGGCTGATAAAGACAAGAGTATTCTGGAGTCCTCATTTGCTGAGCATCTATCCCGCGCCTCAGAGGAGATTAGAGACTTGAAAAACTTGTTGAGGCAGAAGGAGGAATACTCAGACGAGCTCGTGCAATCACTTACCCATACTCAAGAGGATCTTCGTAATGCTTTAGATAAAGTTCAAACTCTGGATGAGTCGATTGTACTGTTAAGGGTCGCCCATGAAGCTGCTGAAGCGGAGAAGGACGGATTGAGAGCTGAGCTTCAAGTATGGGCAAGGGGTTATGAAGATCTTGAAGAGGTGGTTGTTGTTGATATGAGCTGGGCATATATGAATTCTCGCCTTGACACATTAACGGAAATGAGTCAAGAGGGTTTCGACCTTAGTGCTGAAATAGCTAAAACTAAGGAAGCCATGGAGAAGGCTCAACAAGGTCATAACCTCTCTTCACCTGATGGTGAGACTCCTGTTGCTCGTGCTTCTTCATACCTAGTTGCTCCCGTTCCTCCTGCTGATGAAGAAGTCAATACTCCTTCTCGAGAAGATTAAAGTGCTGACTAACCCCCCCCCCTTTTTTATTTGATTGGTGGTTACCCCCAGCTCCATCGGGGATAAACTTGGATCTTTCAAAAGTCCCCAACTGACAATTGAGGGGCATTTCGATGTATAAACTATATGCGGCTAAGTACTAGTTTGTGCTTAGTTCTTACTTAGCTGCTTTTTTTTCCGAATATATGCAAATTAAAACTTTTTTCTCCGAGTTTCTGCTTTACTCTTAAGTCTTTTGCATGTTTAATTTTCGAGGTTTTTGTTTTTACCTCTGACTTTTTGCATGAGGATGTTGTAATCACTCGTACCTTTTCATAGTAGGTACAGTGTTTGTGAGCCTTTTTGTAATAGGATTCATTTATGAAAGAGGGCCCTTTATGATTGACATGAAGAAGACGTCTCAACTTCATGATAATGCAATAGAGTGATAGGAATTTTACACATGTTTAAGAATGTTTCCAAGGAAAGTTTTTTTGTTTGAACTTCCACGACATTTTACATGTGTTTGATTTTCGTCTAAAACTCATGTTGCAACTGTTTTTGTTTAACTGGTTTGATATACACTTGTATTTAGTAACTGTTTTTCATAGGTAACAGTTTTTCGATATTAATACAAGGGAACAACTATTTTTCACTAGTAACAGTTTTTATAAAGATTGGGGTTTCCACCCGCAACTGTTTTTATTGATAACAGTTTTATAATAAGTACAAGGAAAATGCTTTTTCATTCGTAACTGTTTTATTTGACAACAGTTTTCTGAACAAATACATGGATTTTGATCTTTCATTCGTAACTGTTTTATTTGATAATAATTTTTTTAAGTACAAATGATGATTTTTTACCCCTAACTATTTTTGTTACAACAGTTTTGAATAAGTATAAAGATGTACATTTCTTCC
>MDKI01178537.1:0-19088 GCA_005239505.1 Nicotiana paniculata | reverse complement strand
TGTAGGAGACTTCTATTTCAACCGGGAAACACTTAACTCGTCAAAACTCGGACTTGGGCAAAATTGGGGACCCTGGGCGTTTGGGCTCTAACGCACCCCTAAAGCCAGGTCAGGCCTGGCGTTAGGGCCCTAACGCCCCCCTAACGCCAGGTGGTGCCAGGCTTTAGGGGGCAAACGTCCGGCTATCGCCCATGCGTCTCTTTTTGCGTATTTTCGACGTATTTGCATCCCTTTAGCTCCGTTTCCATCTCCAATTCACCTACACATAAAATAAAATCTATTAAGCACATAACAAGTGTATTTTTATCATTAATGCGCATCAAATGTAAGGTATATCACATGCTAGACTATGAAATTTAGTATCGCATCAATCAGCCTGTGTCTTTGACTGTATGATGACATCATCGACATATACTTCAATATCTTTGTGCATCATGTCATGAAAAATGGTGGTCATGACCCTCATGTAAGTTGCCTCTACATTATTCAAACCGAATGACATGACCCTGTAACAATAAGTACCCCATGGAGTGGTGAAAACGGTCTTTCTGCATCATCCTCATCCATTAGAATCTGGTGGTACCCAACATAGCAATCCATGAAAGACTGTATCTCATGCTTTGCAGTTATATACAAGAATGTGGATGTTTGGCAAAGGAAAATTATCCTGTGGACTTGCTTTGTTCAGGTCTCTATTGTCAACACAGACTCTAGTTTTTCCATACTTCTTTAGCACAGGCACAACATTTGCCACCCAGGTGGTGTATCGGACATCTCTGACCACATTGGCTCTCAACTGCTTCATTATTTCCTCTTTGATTTTGTCACTCATGTCCATTTTAAATTTTCGTTGCTTTTGTTGGACTGGTGGAAAATCAGGATATGTGGGAAGCTTATGAACCACTAGATCAGCACTTAAACCGGCATATCATCATAAGACCAAGCAAACACGTCTCTGTATACAAGTAAAAGTTGAATCAAGGAATCTCTTTTTTTTTGTTCAGTTGAATGCTTGTCTTTGTTTCTCTAACTTCTTCATGACTTCCGATATTAATGGACTCAGTTTCATTGAGGTTGGGCTTAGGATTGTTTTCAAATTGTTCCAACTATCTTGTTATTTCCTCAACAGCCTCATCTTCATCATTCAACCTCTTGATACATTATTTCAAAATTAGACAGCTTTTTAAGATCTTAGTGAGAATTCCGCATGCATGTCATGTTATTAAAGCCGACATTAACAAAACTGAAATAGAAACAAAATGACAGGAATTAGGAAAAGGAAAAGATACAACATTTAATATGAAACTGAATTGCATTTCATTTATTTTGAAAGGATAGAAGGGTTAACATCAAAACAAAACAATCACACTGAGATGTTTGGATTACAACCCTGAAAGTAACCCAAAATACAAAAAAGAAGCTGCAAAAGCAAACTACCAAGACTCTTTCCTTGTGGGGAGAGGAGTTGCTTCCCAGTTGTTGAGCATGGTGTCCGGGCCAATTAGTTGCATATCGGCACAACTAGTGCCTTCACCAGCCTGGATCATATTCACTTCAGAAAACATCTGGATGAGTCCATGGAAAATTTCATCAATGTTTGCCTGCGCCGAGGAATTTTGACCTTCTTGAAGTTGTGGCTTGACAAAAGTGTAGAAAATGTGAGAGATAGGTTGTTGAAAGACCCATCCATGCTTTTTGTGGTGCTTGGTTTTGTCTTCGTCTTCTTGTGTTGGCCTGAAGCCTAAATCAAAAGTACCTTGGTTACTGAACGGAGAAATGGGCTCCAAAATTCCTTGCAATGATGCCCCCAAGCCTTTTCCTGGCTCATAACCTTGTCTCAACATAAGTGCAACACCATTACAGATGTGGCGGAAAGATGAGGATGCAGAATAGGCTTTCCTTCCTCAACATGGTCCACAACAACCACTTCAAAAGCCAGATAGACAATGGATTAGCACCCTTCCTTGGCCTCAATACATGGGATTAACAGGTTTTTATAAATGGACGACTCGTCTTCCCCGTGAATAATAATTTCTTGCCTGTCATGTTCAAATTAGAGCATCTGATGCAAGGTGGATGGCACAGATTGGGCCGTATGGATTCATGGCCTTCCAAGAAGAAAGTTATAAGAAGTTTCCATGTCCACTACTTGGAAGACAATTTCAAAATCAACCTGCCTAGTTGTCATGGTGAGGTTGATCTCCCCAATGGTATCTCTTGCTGAGCCATCAAAAGCCCAGATGCGAACATTATTGGGTCGGATTTTGTCTGTATTGATCTTCATGCTTTGCAAGGTAGAGAGAGGTCATACATCTACACTCGAGCCTCCATAAACCATGACTCTCTTTACACAATGCCCCTCACATTTGACAATAAGGTGAAAAGCCCTATTATGCCCGGCTCCCTCCTCGGGAAGTTCATCATCAGTAAAGAAGATTCGTTCACCTCAAAAAATCTGTTGGCCATCTTCTCTAACTGATTCACTGTGGTCTTCTCTAAGACAAGTGCATTGTTCAGGACCTTGATTAGTACATGGTCATGGTCTTCTGAATGTATGAGCATAGATAGTAGAGAGATTTGGACAAGAGTCTTTGTCAGCTGGTCAATTATTGAGTAATCTTGGACTTTCATCTTTTTCAAAAACTCTTCTGCCTCTTCTTCAGTGACTGGTTTCTTTATTGGCATTTGGCCTTCTCTTATTTGCTTGGCCTTCCTCAACTCTTCTGGAGAGTAATAGCTCCCTGATCGAGTCAAACCTCCAGTATCCCCCACTTCTTCTATGATTTCCTTTCCTTTGTAGGTCACCACAATTTTATTGTAGTTCCAAAGAATGGTTTTCGTGTTTGTCACACGGGGTTGTATGACATGCTTGATTATGATCGACTCTGTTATACTTTTTGCACCGCCTTGATGCTGCCTTATGATGGGGTGACCTCCAAGGACATACAACTTTGGACTTGGAACATTGGGGCGAACTTCCAACCTCGAGATTTTTGTAACAAATAAAGTTGCCTTTTCTGAGCTTTGGGCGCCTTTCACAATCAAAGGCGCACCTCGGCTTGGACTTACTTCCAGACCTGTTCCTTCTTGAATCGTTCCTACTGTCATTTCTGCTGGACCAACCGACTTGTATTCTTGATCTCGACCATTCATTTCCACAAAATGAACATCGTTGTATGCTGGCAACAGGTTGTTGGTCACATTAGTATAGTCCTCTCCATTTGTCACTACAATTAATTTTTCAGCAACTAGTCTTTCTATGGCTCTTCTCAGAGTCTAACAGTCATCTGTCCTATGCCCCGGGGCACCTGAATGATATTCACATCTAGAATTTTCTTGAAATCCATGTGAATCGGGATGCATGTGGTGGGGAGCGATGGGTCAAATCACGCCCATTTGCTTCAGCTTTTAGAACAGACTAGAGTATGATTCAGCCAATGGAGTGAATTATTCCATCGGCCTTTTCTCTCGACCATAATCCTGCCTAGGAAGAGCATTGTATGGTACTCAAAAATTTTTCTGCTAAGGTCGGGGGTTCCTTGGAGCTGGTGCCCGTACTTACTAATTGGGGGGCCGAGCATAGGATTGAGCATTGAATACTGTATACTATGGTGGGCCCACAGAGTATTGATGAATTAGCGGAGGATAATAATGTTGAAGGTAGCTGGATTTCCCCTACTGAACTTGCACATAAGGGTGCGGTGCCCCTCTTTGAACTTCCCTAGATCCCGAAGTCATCATGGACCCCTCATCTCTCTTCTTTCTATTTGCCAAACTTCCCGACTCATTTTGGATAGCTTGGGTAGTGGCTTTGAGAGCAGCTTGACTTACAATGTTTACAGTCTTGAGGCCATTTTCCACCATCTCTCCTATTTTGATTGCTTCTGCAAAAGGTCTACCCATCGCAGACATCATGTTCTGAAAGTAATTAGGCTCTTGAGCCTCCAGAAAAATAGTGATCAACTCGTGGTTATCCATGGGTGGCTTAACTCTAGCCGCTTGCTCCCTCCACTTGATGACATACTCCCTAAAGCTTTCGGTCGGCTTTTTATTCATATTGGACAGGGAACTACGATCTGGCGCAATATCAATGTTGTACTAAAATTGTTTGACGAAGGTTTGGGCCATGCCATCCCAAACATGCCAGTGAGAGATACATTGGTCAATAAACCATTCAAAGGCTACTCCCACCATACTCTCTCCAAAATAAGCCATCAACAATTCTTCTTTTCCTCCTGCACCCCTCAGCTGGTTGCAATACCTTTTCAAGTGGGCGATAGGGTCACTGTGTCCATCATATTTCTCAAATTTTGGGGTCTTGAACCCTGGTGGAAAATGGATGTGAGGGAACATGCATAAATCACCGGATGAAACACTTTTGTGACCATCTAAGCCTTGTATGTTCTTTATGTTCTGCTCGAGACTTTTCATTTTTCTGGCCATCTCATCTGGCTCACCCGTCTTGGCAGCCTTTTTAGTTTCCACTGGTGGCTCGTACTGAGGTGTCTGATTGTATGGAGCCGAGACCCTAAAAGCCATATTTGGAGAGTAGTATTGGCCATCATAAGCATGAGACAATGACTCGTTATTTGTCCTCGTCACAGGAGGTGGTGGCGAGACTGTATATACTGGCTCGCCAGACACAACAAGAGGGGTATTCCTGACTGGTGTGGCTGGAGGTCGCACATTATAGGTACCAGGGGTGGCATGAAAGCTGTAGTTTGGTACATACCCTGGTGGTAGAATGTGATCGCTCATTTCATGGAGCGGTGGTTGAGTAGCCAGAGGTACGTCTGAAGTTCTCTCTGAGGGACCCTGAGGTGGAGGCTGACCAGAGACCCAAGCCTGATATACATCAGACAGTTGTTGTTTCAATCTTCTTACTTCCTCTGACTCTTGCTCAACTGACTGACCCTAGGGGTCGTCACTAACCAACTCAATTTCATCATTGTTAGTCATTGCTACTTTTTCCTTAGATCCGGTGAAGTAATGATGTGATCCCAGTTTCACCCCAAACCAACCACCTTAAGCTTACTAGATAAGAGATAACAAGCGTGTTAGGGTTAAACATTTTACATATATGAATCACATGTAATATGCCATGTTCCTAACATTGTCACCATTTCTAACATGTTTTCGGAAGGCTTTATGTGTTATCCCGGCTTATAGGTTGCTGCTTATTGTCGCTCTTATTTGTTTTGGTTCTCTCTCTCTCTCTCTCTCTCTCTCTCTCTCTCTCTTTCTCTTTTCTTTTCACTCATCTCATTTTGTTCCCTCATTTTAGAGTCATTGAAAAATATTTCGATCGAACCTTTTGGGGGTTGCCTACGTATCATGTCGCCGCATGAATCAGATCATTACGTAGTTCAGGGACATGGACACATTTATTTATATATATATATCTTTTTTTTTTCACAAAAACAAAAATCTTTTTGATTCGTTTTCGAAATTTTTCTAAAACAAAATCTTTTCATTGATTTTCAACTTATATTTTATTTTATACAAGGAAAAAAAACAAAAATTACATAAAGACGAAAATCTAAACAAGACCAGACTCGACTCAAAAACAGACTTTTTAAGATAAATAGCAAAACAACATGACTCAACACACCAAAAGACTCTTACAGACTCAATGACAACAAATGAACAATCAAAATGGACTGCCAAGTAAAAGAGACTCTGATCTTTGTGGAGAATCCAACGACATCACTGTAGTCAAGGAACTTATTCATGCAGCTGACCCCCAACATCACGATATATCCTCTCTAAGTCTGCAAATATATGATGGGCGACGTTCATTGATACTTCTGCAAAGCGCTCAGGCGTCTTTCCCTGGAAACTCCTGCATGCTCGAGAGGTGTATGTGGCTACCTAGAGGATCTTTCTCTTAATATGTTCCTGAGCCAAATGCAACTCTTGATTTCGCCGACCACGGGTCTCAGCTAGATCCAGTGCATCATGCTCGCGCTCCAAGGAAATATCTCTCTGGCGTCGAATTTCTTGTGACTCTCCCTCCAACCGGTTGATCATAATTTGGTAGTGATGTCTTTCTATTTCAAACTCCGCGATCTGACGCTCCTTTCTTGACTCAACTCTCCCTATCTGATCCCTCAAACCTTGGATTAATGGAGCAAAACCTCTGCGCTCATGATCACGGACCACCTTATGGGCTTCTCTTTCTTCTTGTTGTTGAGCAGTAGTGATCACTTTTTCTATCTAATTTAAGCTTTGAGTGATCGCCGATCTTGTGCCCACTAAGCTTTTTCTCGCTCGAAATCAGCCTGTTGTATGTTCATGGCTGTCTCCAGAATGCCCTTATCTTCTTGTAAAATGTCAATATGGGATTGGTACTCTTGTGCCACTCCCCTTTTGGTTTCTCTAACTCTAGCCTTTATCTCCTCCGACCAATCAAATGCATTCCGTATGGATCTTTCTGGCCCTTGCTCCGGGATAGCCTGGTTGTTAAACCACTCAAGGTATGCGAGGCTTACCTCCCCACATTCATGATCAGCTACAATCTCGTCCATGTCAGAAAATCAACCGCCGAACCAAACCTTTACTGCATATGACTCCCTTGGAAGATCCTCTCCCTCGAATTCCCACACAAACGGACGCATGTACTTAATCGGGGGCCTCTTTTTCTCTCTCCCTAGCCGGTGCATGACACGTAGTGGTGCATGACACGTAGTGTTGCGTAGGGCTGGAAACCTCTGATACCCATGAGTATAAATAACGGGCCCCTAGCAGACTGGAACCAATAATAGTTCCAAGTGATTCTATCAGCGTTGAATGAACAAGTAATGTCCGCCAAGCCCTTACCTCCTCAAGAAGATTACAAACTGCGTCCCTGTCTGGGTGACATCCAATGTAATTCAACCAATTATCGTTGAAATTTACTGCTATTGGGTGATGATAAAGGTGCTCTATGAACCACATCTGCAGCAGAATGTTACATCCCTCGAAGTAATCTTTACCCTCTTGGCAACGGGTCAAAGCTTGAAAAATATCTCCCAGAATCATGGGAAGAATGGTATGATCCTCACTACTTTGCAAATACGATACAATCACAACCAATCGAGTTCTGATGCGACCACCATGCTCTAGAAAGACCATGGTCCCCAGAAATGATATCATGAACACGAAGATTCTCAACTCCCTTCATGCATCGTAACTCAATTGCTTGACGAATTCTGTGCCCGAGAAGTTTTCAAACCCTTTGTCGTCTCCAAATATGTCATAGAAATATTCTAACGGAACTCAACCTTCGTCCAGGCAACCCATAGGAATTCGATGGAGGCATAACTTTTTCCAAAAGTTGTTCACACCAACTTTTCTCGGAGCAACATGCTTTTTCCCACGAAGGTCTCTCCCAAATCCGGTAAACCCACCTAATTCTTCTAGTGCAGGCATCATATCACAATCTTTGAACCTGAAAACATTGTTCACGGGGTCCCAAAAACCCACTAGAGCCTCGATTAAATCTCCATTAGCCTTAATCCCCATGATGTTTGTGAGGAACTTGAGGTGCTTAAATGCTCGATTCCATTATGATGTTTTAGAGTCAATACCACATAAGAAGATAGGCTACTTTGTGTGGTACTCAATTTTCGAGTGCTGTCTCAATAGAAGAACCTGGTTCTTCTTGGTCTTCCAATTACTACTATTGCGGAATAATAAAAAGCAGTAAAGTAAAAATACAGAGATTTTTACATGGAAAACACCTGGCTCAAAAGGTGAAAAAACCACGACCTACTCCTCAGTATTATTTGCTCAAACTCTTCACTAAAACTTTGAGCCAAACGGACTTACAAAATAAACTCTTTTGTAATCCTAGGACTAACTCTAATCCCTTCGTAGTAACTAGCCCCTTGCTAATTTCTACACACCTCAAGTTAACTCTAACTTGAACAATACGTACCTATTACAATTGCTTCTATGAAAGCTGAAAGATACAATATTAAAACTCCTACTACAATCAACTCGACTCAATAATCAATCAGATGGAACTGGTTCTTCTAATTGAACTGTAGCCTTTGCATCGCACAATGATTCTGCTAGCAAAATAACTGTGGGAACTTTGCTTTCAGATTTTGATTCACTTCAGCTTTTGTGCGTGTAGAATTCCAGCAGAAATACATCAAGTATTTATAGAGTCAGTTGTTGAGCTTGTCGTCCAATTCTAGTTCAACTCTACCTGGGTGAACCTAATTCATACCAAACTCAACTTCCTTTATTTTGTTACTTTCCTTGCTGAATTCGACTTCAATCATCTCATCAGTTTGCAACCTTTTCGCATTAGGAGACAATCTCTTGGTTCATCGATATTTCACATTCACAAATATCTCCTATGCATATACGGTTCATGTGCTAGCTCATCAGTTCAAGATATGTGCTCTGGTGGACCTGGTTCAACTGGTCAGCCATTTGTCAATCTTCAAAACTATACAGTGACATGGGTCAACACATTTCCATGTAGCAAAACTAGCCCCTCAATTGCAAAGACTACTCGGGATCTTATCTTTGATCAAGCATATAGGACGTGTCTCGTCCCTTACCCTTTTCTGACTGCTTCTTTGTAGAGAATTCATGGTGAACCTAAGAATAAGATAAAAGGGGTCAGAACTTACCTAAACTATATGAAAATTCTAATTTGATATATATTTTTTAAAAAGCTAATATAGCACTTAGTCTATTTTTCATTATTATTATTATTATTATTATTATTATTATTATTTTATTTTATTTTGAAATTACTGGACACAAAAGGTGAAATGGAAAAAGTAGAAAAATTGGCTATTATTACGAAAATAACCCTTTGGTACTTCCACTGAAGGCTTAAAGGATGTCTCAGTAAAAACGGCCAAGCATAAGGACAGAATAATAAAAAATAGGCAAAATATATAAAATAGTTATTTTACAAAAATGACCCTTCGATACCCCCGAGAAGGGTTTAAAGGATGTCTCAGCAATATAACTAGACAAAACTAGATAAGATAGCTAGATTTGCATAAATAGCCTTTCCGTACTCGGTAGAAGGTTTAAAGTTGTCACGATAAAAAATGGCCATCCATAAGGGCAAAATGGTAAAAGGTGAAAAAAGTAGATTAAGTAGCTATTTATACCAAAACGGCTCTTCATCACTTCCCAGGAAGATTTTAAGGTTGTCTTGGCAAAACGACCGAAATACGAGGGCAAAATAGTAAAAGGTGACCAAAAATAGCAATTTATTTTTGAAAATTTTGTGCAGATGCGGAGTTTTATGCTCCCCTTTTATTTTGAAAAAAGTGGGATGAACCCGATGGAGATTGCCTACGTATCTCACATTCGGTAAGAATCAAACTCGCGTAGTTCGGTGAAATCGAGTATTTTTCTCTTTTGATTTTTATGAAAATCTTAACACCTTACACCAGACTACTACATAATCTTAGTAAAAAAAAGGATTATTACTAAACTAGGAGAAAGATTATTATTATTATTATTTTTAAATAATTCCACTCAACTAATTTTTTAAAGTCGGTAAACAATGCAAGCAAGCCTTCCAAATGATGTAACAAGTAGCACATAAGTGAACATGATGGTCTCAAAGAGGATACCTGTCTTATACGGACCCGGCCCCTGTCCCGAGTTTCGCTAAGTCAAATGCACGTGATACAAATAAAGCGAACCTACTAGGGATATCCGGCTTGAGGTTTGTTCTTCTAGGTTTAAATCCTAGTGGAGAAGGTATCTAGACTGGCTTACTCGAGCAGACAACTCGAGTCGAGGAGGGTCAGCGTACTGGTAGCATTGCTTTCCGGCTTAGCTGGTGGTGCTCCCCGCCTAAAACATGTGTGACAAAAATCCTTCACCGGGTGACAAGCACCTCGAAGATCTCAAAGAAAGCGGGCTATGTCAAGCAAATTCCCAATTTTAATTTCAAGAAGACTCAGAGGGGTTGCGTGAGAAGAAAATTTATATGTACAGTTCAACAATATCAAAGCGGTAAAAAGCGAACATGTGGAAACTTAGGCACAAATAAATCACAATATATACAAAATTAATAAATCCAAATAAAAAGTCAATATGTACAAGCTCGAATTCTGGTTGTCCTCAGCAGAGTCGCAAGAGTTGTCACACCCCTTTTCTACCCCAGCTAAAAAATATGTGTGTTGTGGATTAAAGGATTCTTCCGATTAAAGTGAAAATTTTGAAATAGGGATTCATTTTTGTTGTTCAGAGTCGCCACTTGGAATTGATTTTTTGGTGTTCCAAGTCACCTTTTATTTGAATCCCTAGTCAAAGGAAGGTTTGACTATTTTATTATGGGTCTGCAAAAACAAAGTCCGGATAAGGAATTCTGTTGACCGGGGAGAAGGTGTAAGACCTTCCCCGAGTCCCGTGGTTCTAGCACGGTTGCTTTATTGACTTAAAACTTGGCTTGAACTAATTTTGGACAAACTATGATTTATATGGTTTTTCATGTTACACCTATCTGCTTTTATCCCAAACTAAACAAACATGGTTAAAAATGAGGTCTTTATCTTTTTTTTAAAACTAAGTAAACTTAACAAAATGCAATTTCAATCATATATATATAGAAGAAACGATAATTTAACTAATTTCTAATATATTTACATGATGATAACAATAATATAACATTCTTCTTGAAACAAAATATAATCTAACATGTTCCATCAACCAAATAGGGATCAAATCCTTCTTGTTATCATCAAGAATCTGCAATATAAGAATTTGAAAGCTACCTGGTTTGCAGAATAATAAAATGCAGCAGTGCAACAATAGAAATTCAGCCCCAAATACAGTAGAAACAACAACAACTCAAGTGTTAAGACAACCCAAAAAAATCAACAAAGATGCTTGAAACTAGTAGCTGTGATGACCCAAAGGGTCATCTTATTGATCAAGACTCCATTCCAGGCTCATTAGCCTTAAAAAGATTAATTTTATTTATCTCGATTTGCATTCATAGTCCGGGCGTGAAACCTGAAAGCTTTTATGTGAAAATATGAGAAATAGTAATTTTTGGAATTTAAAATTTTGTTTTAGTTGACTTTGTTCAACATTTTTAGTAAACAGATCCGAATCTGTGTTCCGACAATCCCAGGAGGTCCGCAGTAAAATATGGGACTTGGGCGTATGCCCGGAACTGAATTCCGAGGTCCCTAGCCTTAAAAATCAATTTTTGAAAGAAATTGTTTTGTTGGATTCTTAATGAAATAAAGATATGAATTAATGTTTGAAACCGTTGGTATCGGTCCCGTATTTTGGTTTTGGAGCTCGATATAGGTTTTTTATGATGTTTACATCCTATCTGTAAATTTTGGTAAGAATAGGAGTTGATTTGACGTGATTCGGACGTCCGGTTGAGAAATAGTGAAAAATTGAGTGTTCTTGAGAAAAATGATGAGTTTGGAGGTTAAATCCATAGTTTAAATGTTATTTTCATGATTTGATCGAACGAGAAAGTCCATATGATTTTTTTTGACTTACGTGCATGTTTCATTTGGAGCCCCGGGGGATCGGGTGAGTTTCAGTTAGGCTACGGGATGATTTAAACTAAGAATTTTCTGCTACTGGTGCACATTCAATTTTTTTCTTCGCGTTCGCGTGGCCTCACTCCCGAACGCGTAGAGTAGAATTTCACTAGGGTCCTTTTTGTTCTATGCGAACGCGTGGCCTTGGACGCGAATGCGAAGCACTAGGGGGAAACCCTTCGCGAACGCGGCCAGGCCATCGCGAACACGATGAGTTAAATGGACCCGGGGAGGGGGAATCCATTTGCTCTATGCGAACGCAACCAGATGGTCGCGAATGCGATGGCCCATGGAGTTAAAGCTCCGCGAACGCGGCCCATCCAATGCGAATACGAAGCCCATTAGGCCTGACCCATCACGAACGCGGCAGGCCCATCGCGAACGCGATGAAGGCCTGCCCACTCATATAAAAACCAATTTTAAAACGGGCAGAAGCTATTTTTCACCAATTTTTGAACTACAAAGACCTAGAGGCTATTTTCTTCCCACAAATTCATCCCCAAGGTGTTGGTTATCAATCCTAAACTCTTCTCTTTCAATTACCCAATGTTTTTCATCACTTTTCAATTCAAAGTCAAGAATTTTCATGGTAAAGATTGAAGGTTTGGGTGGGATTAGGAATTTTTAAAAAATGAGATTTGACCTCGAATGAGGTCGAATTTAAAAAATAATTGCATATTCGGGCTCGGGGGTGAATGGGTAAACGTAATTTAGTCCGAACCCCGATTTTGGACCAAGCGGGCCTGGGGTCGGGTTTTAACTTTTTTGAGAAAGCTTAGGAAAATAATAATTTTTCAGTAAAGTTAGTTCCTTTAGCATAAATTAATGATATTAAACTAATAATGATTAGATTCGAACGGGTTAGAGGCAAATTCGAAAGGACATCTGGTAATTGAGCAGTGAGTGGCCTGCGAAATTGAGGTCTGTGTTTGGTTTATCCTTGAATTGAGGGAATATGAATCCCCAACTTAAATGCTATGTGAATTCGCATGTGTGTGGTGTATAGGTGAGGTGACGAGTATCTATGCACCACCAAATGGTCTGTTAAACACGATTCCTTCCCCATTTCCAATTATTTGCTTCCAGACTTAATTGTTCATGATCATTGATGATTATATGTCCATTTGGGTTTGTTAACTTTAGTTAAGTATTGCTTCAAGTATTTTGGGATTGTTGGTTGTTTCTCTTGGTTTTGTTATGTTACATAAGGATTGAGCTGGATGTTAGTGTTACGATATGTATATAAATTTCGGTGCTTCATTATGAAATGATAATTGATGAAGCTTATGAGTTTTATAGCTTTTGTTTACAATTGTTGATATAAAATTGTTGTGAAAGGCTTGGCCTGAATTGTAAAAGTTTTTACGAATAAATTGATATGATATGTCTGGTGGGAGCGGATTGCACGCCGCAACCAGGAGTGATAAGAGTGGACAGGTGAGATCAGGTTGAACGCTGCAACAGGAAAAATAAGGGTGATATATATATAGGGAGGAGCAATAAGGGTGGACAGGTGGGTGGGGGTTGCGCGCTGCAACAAGGAGTGATAAGGGTGAATATTTATGTTTTACTGATTTTCGAAAATAAGGATATGGAAAACTTTGGTTTTATTAAAAAGGTTTTCATACTCTGATTTTACTGTGATTTAAATTGAAACTTGAAAATTTTGAGGAGTTCATTATAATTGATATTTGAAAAGAGTTATTAGAGTTGTTTCTTTTATTTACTATTGCAAGTTACTGGTTATCGAGTTTATTATTATTGTTTCTTTCTTGATTTGTTATATATATTGTTTACAGGTTATGTAGTTAATGCCCCGCCGTAGCCCCGTCACTACTTCGTCGAGGTTAGGCTCGACACTTACTCCGTACATGGGGTCGGTTGTACTGATACTACACTCTGCACTTTTTTGTGCAGATCCAGGTACCGACCAGAGTTAGGAGATCTTAGTAGCTGAGCATTTTCATTCGGAGACACGAGGTAGATCCGCTGGTGTCCGCAGATTCCTGGAGTCTTCTCTTTACTTTATAGATGCTGTTTTATTTTGTTCAAAATAGACATATATACTTCTTTCAGCCATTATTTGTAGTATTCTTAGTAGTTTGTGAATTGTGACACTAGACCCTGCGGTAGTTTTATAGTTATATATTTAGTTCGTGGTTCGGTTTAATTATTGACTGTTATTAGTATTTCATGAAGTTATCTAGTGGAAGGTATTATATTCGTATTTATTTTGAATTGTTCTATTATGTGTAAGTAACTTTAAAAGAAAAGGGTTAGTAAATTTCTAACATCGGCTTGCCTGGAAAGTATTGTGTTAGGCGCCATCACGATCCTGTGGTTTGGGAATTTGGGTCGTGACAAGTTGGTATCAAAGCACTAGGTTGCATAGGTCTCAAAATTCACGAACAAGTTTGATGGAGTCCGAGAGATCGGTACAGAGACGTCTATACTTATCTCACAGAGCCTATTAAGTTAGGAACAAACTCAGTTTTTATTTCTAATCTATCGTGCGATTCTTGGTATCTCAAATACTGATTGAACTCTTCTACTCTCTCGTAGATGGCGAGAACACGTGCTTCTTCTTCCGCTAACCAACAATACGGTCTTCCAGCAACAAGAACTCCTATTAGGGGCAGAGGCCGAGGCAGGGACAAGACTCTTCCCGTTGCTCATACTGTAGCCCCAGATGCGGAGCCCCAAATTGAGATTGATTGGGGGACTCCTGCTCAAACCATTTCAGCTAGACCAGCTCAGGTTCCAGAGGGGTTTATTGCTACCCCGGTACTTCAGGATGCTTTGGTGCGATTAGTGGGCCTTATCGAGAGTGTAGCCCAGACTGGCGCACTCCCTGTTGCAGTAGTTGCATCTCAGGCTGGAGGAGGGTTCCAGACTCCTGTTACCCACACTCCTAATCAGACTACTCCCCAGGTTCAGACCCCAGCAGCCAATCCAGTTGGGGTAATTCAGTAGTTGCTCCAGCGCCATCCGTTGATGGGGCAGTTATATCCACCGATGCTTTGTGGAGATTGGACAGGTTCATCAAGTTTTTCCCTATTCACTTTAGTGGTGCTACTTCAGAGGATCCTCGGGAATATCTGGATAGCTGTCATGAGGTTCTTCATAATATGTGTATTTTGGAGACCAATGGGGTTGACTTCGCTGCGTTTCAGATGACTGGTTCCGCCAAGAAATGATAGAGGGATTATTTGTTGACTAGACCAGTTGGGTCGCCTGCTCTGACTTGGGATTAGTTTTCTCACCTCTTCGTGGAGAAGTTTTTTCCTTCACTAGCAGAGAAGAGAAGCGTCATCAGTTTGAGCATCTTCAGTAGGGCGGCATGACAGTTACCCAGTATGAGAATCGTTTTGTAGATTTGGCTCGGCATGCTATTATTCTATTGCCCACAGAGAGGGAGAGGGTTAGGAGATACATTGAGAGCCTTGCCCAGCCCATCAGGTTGCAGACAACTAAGGAGACAGGGACAAAGATTTCATTTCAAGATGTGGCCAATATAGCCAGGAGAGTTGAGACGGTTCTCGGTATGGGAGGTCAGGGGTCAGACAAGAGACCTCGCCATTCCGGTAGATTCAGCGGTGCCTCTTCTGGTGGCGTAGATACTCAGGGTAGAGGCCATTCGTCCAGGCCGTTTAATTCAACACTTCAGACGTCCCATGGTGCTTCAGGTGGTCGTGGCTCTTACTTGCCTTATTCTGATCAGTCAGCCCCTATCAGAGCACCTCCTCTTCAGAGTTATTATCGTGGTCAGCCGGTTCGTCAGGGTCAGGCTCAGTATCAGGATGGTTGTTATGAGTGGGTGAGTATGGACACATTCGGAGATCTTGTCCAAAATTTTTAGGTAATCAGCCTCAGTACCAGAATTCTCGTGCTATAGTTCCGGCACCAGCTGCAGCACCATCTGCCCAGCCAGCCAGGGGTAGGGGTTAGGTAGTCAGAGGTAGAGGTCAGAACGTTAGAGGTGGAGGTCAGCATGCTAGAGGTGGAGGCCAGCCCACTAGAGGTGGTGGCCAGCCCGTTAGAGGTGGAGGACCACCTATCAGTGGTCCTCCCGGTGAGGCAGTTCAGGGTGTTGTGTCCAAGCCCCGATTATATGCATTTCCATCCAGACCCGAGGCGGAGTCCTCCGATGCAGTTATCACAGGTCCCATTTCAGTTTGTAATAAAGATGCTTCAGTTTTGTTTGATCCGGGGTGTACTTATTATTATGTATCATCCTATTTTTCCTCGTATTTGGTTGTGCCCCGCGATTCTTTGAGCGTCCCTGTTTATGTGTCTACGCTGGTGGGGGATGTTATTGTTGTAGATTGTGTATATCGTTTGTGCGTAGTCATTATTGTGGGTCTTGAAACTAGTGTAGACCTTTTGATTTTTGACATGGTTGATTTTGATTTCATATTGGGCATGGATTGGTAGCCACCTTTTTATGCCATCTTGGACTGTCACGCCAAGACATTTACTTTAGCTTTGTCGGTATTGCCTCGGTTAAAATGGAAAGGGACTCCTGGTCATTCTCCCAGCAGAGTGATTTCTTATGCAAAAGCTTGTCGCATGGTTGAGAAAGGATGTTTGGCTCATACCCGTGATACTGATGCCGAGATTTCTTCAATAGAGTCAGTGCCTATTGTTCGGGAGTTTCCCGAAGTGTTTCCTGCAAACCTGCCGGGGATGCCACCCGACAGGGATATGGATTTTTGTATTGATGTTGCTCCGGGCACTCAGCCCATTTCTATTCCTCCATACCGGATGGCCCCACCAGAATTGAAAGAACTGAAAGAACTGAAAGAACAATTGCAAGGCCTGCTTGATAAAGGTTTTGTCAGGCTTAGTGTCTTACCCTGGGGTGCACCGATTTTGTTTGTAAAGAAGAAGGATGGATCGATGAGAATGTGTATAGATTACCGGCAGTTGAATAAAGTTACTATAAAAAATAAGTATACATTGCTGAGAATTGATGATTTATTTGATCAGCTTCAGGGTGCCAGTGTGTTTTCGAAAATTGATCTGAGATCGGGCTACTATCCATTGAATATTAGAGCGTCCGATGTTCCTAAAATAGCCTTTCGGACAAGGTATGGGCACTATGAATTTTTGGTGATGTCTTTGGGATCGACTAATGCCCCAACGACCTTTATGGATTTGATGAATCGAGTTTTCAAACCTTATCTAGATTCTTTCATAATTGTGTTCATTGATGATATTCTTATATACTCCCACAGTCGGGAGGAGCATGAACAACACCTCTGTATAGCACTCCAGACTTTAAGGGATAATCAATTGTATGCAAAATTTTCAAAGTGTGAGTTCTGGTTAGACTCAGTAGCTTTCTTGGGTCACGTCGTATCAGCAGAGAGTATTCAGGTAGATTCTAAGAAGATAGAGGCAGTCAAGAACTGGGCTAGACCCACTTTAGCCACGGAAATTAGGAGCTTCTTAGGTTCGGCGGGATACTACCGTCATTTTGTGGAGGGGTTCTCATCTATAGCAGCCCCGATGATGAGACTGACTCAGAAGGATGCCCATTTAAATGGTCGGATGAGTGTGAGGCGAGCTTCTAGAAGCTCAAGACAACCTTGATTTCAGCACCGGTATTGGTGTTACCATCAAATTCAGGATATTTCACGGTATATTGTGATGCTTCCTATGTTGGGTTGGGAGCGGTATTGATGCAAGAGGGCAGGGTGATAGCATATGCGTCTCGGCAGTTAATGTTTCATGAGAAGAATTATCCTATCCATGACTTAGAGTTGACAGCCATTATTCATGAATTGAAAATATGGAGGCACTATCTTTATGGCGTGCCATGTGAGGGTTACACGGATCATCGTAGCCTCCAGTACCTGTTCAAGCAAAAGGATCTTAATTTGATACAGAGTAGATGGTTGGAGTTATTGAAAGATTATGATGTCACTATATTGTATCATCCAGGGAAGACCAATGTGGTGACCGATGCATTGAGTAGGAAAGCAGTAAGTATGGGCAGCCTTGCATGTATTACAGCTGGTGAGAGACCGTTAGCTTCAGATATTCAGAAATTGGCTAATCAGTTCGTGAGGTTGGATATTTCGCCCAGCTATGTTCTAGCTTGTACAGTTTCTCGGTCTTCCTTATTCGAGCGTATCAGAGATCGGCAGGATGATGACCCACACTTGATGGTCTTTAGGGACACAGTTCGGCACGGTGGTGCCAAGAAGGTTACAGTTGGAGATGATGGTGTTTTGAGGATGCAGGTTCGTATATGTGTGCCTAATTTTGATGGCCTTCGTGAGTTAATTCTTGAAGAAGCTCATAGTTCTAAGTATTCTATTCACCCGGGTGCTGCCAAGATATACCAGGACTTGCGACAGCACTACTGGTGGCGAAGGATGAAAAAGGATATTATTGCTTACGTGGCTCGTTGTTTGAATTGCCAACAGGTGAAATATAAGCACCAGAGGCCCAGTGGTTTACTTAAGCAGATAGAAATTCCTGAGTGGAAGTGGGAGCATATCACTATGGACTTCGTTGTTGGACTCCCACGGTCTCATAAGAAGTTCGACGCCGTTTGGGTTATTGTGGATAGGTTGACTAAATCAGCACATTTAATTCTAGTGGCAAGTACTTACACTTCAGAGCGATTGACAGAGATATATATTCGAGAGATTGTTCGCCTTCACGTTGGTACGCAGTTTACCTCGCACTTTGGGAGGGCAGTTCAGCGAGAGTTGGGTACCCAAGTTGAGTTGAGCACCACATTTCATCCTTAGACTGACGGACAGTCCGAGCGTACTATTCAGATTCTAGAGGATATGCTTCGCGCTTGTGTTATTGACTTTGGCGGTTCTTGGGATCAGTTCTTGCCGTTAGCGGAGTTTGCCTACAATAATAGTTATCAGTCGAGCATTCAGATGGCTCCTTATGAGGCATTAAATGGTATACGATGTAGATTGCCTGTTGGGTGGTTTGAGCTAGGAGAGGCTCGGTTATTGGGTACAAACTTAGTTCAAGAGGCCTTAGATAAGGTCAAGATTATACAGGATCGACTTCATGCAGCTCAGTCTAGGAAAAAGATTTACGCCGATTGTAAGGTTCGTGATGTGGAATTCATGGTTGAGAGAGAGTATTGCTTCCGGTATCGCCCATGAAGGGTGTCATGAGATTTGGGAAGAAGGGCAAGTTGAGCCCTAGGTATATCGGACCATTTGAGATTCTTGATAGAGTGGGGGAGGTAGCTTATATACTTGCGTTGCCTCCAGGGTTATCCTCTGTTCATTCGATATTTCATGTATCTATGCTCAAGAAATATCATGGTGACCCGTCCCACGTGTTAGATTTCAGCTCTGTCCAATTCGGTAGCCATTCTAGACTGGCATGTTCGTCAGTTGAGATCAAAGAGTTACCCTTCAGTTCGAGTGCAGTGGAGAGGTCAGCTTGTTGAGGCAGCTACTTGGGAGTCCGAGTCAGACATGCAGAATAAATATCCCCACTTGTTTGCCAGTTCAGGTAATTTTCTATGTTCGTTCGAGGACGAATGTTTGTTTTAGAGGTGGAGATTGT